>LPNX010068143.1:597478-731893 GCA_001517045.1 Pseudotsuga menziesii | reverse complement strand
ACTTTTATTATGAGTACTTCACTTTATGACTTAAAGTACTTGTACCACTACCTTGGTTAACTATGGGTTTTCATCCACCATAGAAAATGTGACAAATAAGCATTTTTAACTCATGTAATGCCACCTCAACCATGGGGGATGATGTCATGTACTAGAATGTAATTGGTTGATTTTTATAGTACATTTTGGTCCTTTTGAGGCCCATTTTTTACCTCAAATTCTCTCTAATGTTTGATTGCAAAGCCTAAACCACAACACGCTTCCTCTTTAACCATGTTATTTCACGATTTGGTGTTCCTAAGCAATTAGTCTCAGACCATGGAGCACACTTTCAAGACGCCGTATGGGATGAACTGTCAACCATGTTGAAATTTGAACACTAGTACTCATCTTCCTACTACCCCCAAGGAAATGACCAAGTGGAAGCAGTCAAAAAAATCATCAAAAAAATGCTCCAAAGGATGGTAGAAAATCGTACAACCAACTGGCATCATATGCTATTCTTTGCCCTATGGGCTTATCGCACATCCACAAAAACTGCAAGTGGTTTCACTCCTTTCCACCTAGTACATGGCGTTGAATCAGTACTCCCTATAGAGTTCCAAATCCCATCCCTCCACCTAGCAGTAGAACTCCTCCCTGATACTTCACCTTTAGAACAACGACTCCTCCAACTTGAGCAAGCCATAGAAGACCGTCGAGGTGCCCTCCAAGACATCGAAGCAGCTCGATGGTCTACGACCAACCCAACGATAAAGTAGGAAAAGGTAAGTTCGAGTCAATGTGGTATGGTCCATATGTCATCCATTGTTGCCTCAGAAAAGGGGAATACACCCTCATTGAATCTGATGGACAACTCTTGGATAACCCCTGCAATGCGCTCTACCTCAAGAAATTTTACGCTTAACATCACCAATGATTCACTTCATTTTCTTTTTCTTGTTTTCAACGTTTTTCAGCAAAAATCAAGGGTAGCACCAGTAGCTGCTAGTCCAAAGTCACCCGGAACCGGTTCGAGACACCTCTCACACCTCTGGGCTCAAATTTATATCTCTTTATGAGACCATTGTCTCATGTTCAATAAATCAATTTCGGGACCATTTCCTACTAGTCACCTCGATTTATGATCCATGACATGACAATGCAAGTGTCTACAGACTTGTACTTGTATCACAATTCCCGACCGCTACTCATGCAAGTTTTCGGGGCACCATTCGTTAAGGAATGCTATTTTTTACTTTTATTTTGTATTTTAACACATAGTTGTCTCTTCCATCCACCACACCTTACGCGGACCTTTGGACCATTGTCCACAAAATGATTTATTTTTCTTGTACGTATTTTGCATATAAGTGACCTTGGACTTGCACTCACATCACATGTAGTCAAGTCCGTCCACCGCAACACACACACGCTCTCCTGACCTCTGTCCGAGAACCACCTTGGTTTGCGTGCCTCTACCGCACCGACTCACCAGCCTCTGCCGCGATCTATCCCATGCATGTATTGGTATGTTTGAGAGCCTTCTGCTCTGTCCACACTACATGGATGACCTTTGGACGTCTTTCCACTGTCCCGACATGGGGCATCGCCTGTGCCACCACAATCGGTTGACCATACTCGAGTTTCGTTTAAGCTCTTTTCTAACTCTTAAAAACAATGACAAGATTTCCGAGTGCAACTGCTTTTTTTACCGCTCGCTAAAGTATAGGAAAGGGCATCTACATCATCTCGTTTATCTTCTTTTGTGGACCATGTAGACCATTAAATGAAAAGGACCACCTTGGCGTATTCAAGCCAAGACCGTTCCCCTCTGCACACTTTTATGCTTTCTCAGGAAGAGGGGTCGTACTTTACAAAAAATCTCACCATGGGTTGTCATGAAGCTCTTTTCCAGCCTTCTCATCAGGAAAATATTGCCATATAAACTTAGTTTCATTCATGCTCGTAAAAGGATCTGAATGACCTTCTAGTCAGTATAGGTTTAACCTTTTTCGGCCTCATTAGACTACCAATGGTAAATAAGTCTCCCATCCCCTACAGGATGGGCGAGCTCTCCTATGTATACTTTTATCCCTTTTCAGGCACAGGACACTACCAATGAAAAAGAGCCCCCAGTGGAGTCTTCTTCATGCTTTCAGACTCTCTAAAATTGAAAGCACCATCAAGCATTTACCTTCTCGGGATCTCCAAAAATCCATGAGATCATACCATAATGGTGTCTCTAGACACCACCCCACATAAAAAAGTTCGGCAGCATTCCTACATTGGGTCGCCTTTGTTTCGAGTACTCTGTAATATGTCCTCCTTGGATACCATCAATATCAAAAGTGTCTACCTCTTCCAAGTATTTCCCATATGCGGTGACATTCCTGGTATTACAACTATGATAACATTCCCATGAGTCAAGTTTCATTTTCTGCCTGGTCCGCCCTGCCATCATACACTGAACAAAGGAAGTTTGAGTCCACCATAGTCCCCTTTCCCCTGTTCAATTATTTCCCTCCCCCCCCCCCCCCCCCCCCCCCCCCCCCCCCCCCCCTCCCCCCCCCCCCCCCTACATTCAATGGGTCAGTCCGCAGATTGTCTCAAACCTTTTGGTTATCTCCCTCATGCTCCTGGTCAAGGAAACATCACTGCCTTGACTAGGGGCAGGTCTCCCTCTGTTGATGACAACACATATATTCCAGAGGATAGACCCAGAGGTCCCTATATCCGGGTTTCATTAACCTCATTGATGAGTTCCTTGGACCACTTGAGAGGAGTCCTTAGTGCCTCTCGGGATGGTTGTTTCTCTCGTGCTTGAATCCAACTACATCATCACACCATTGACATTCGTACAGTGTTTGGTTCACACAATACTTGGTCAAAGACCCCGGATGTCACCTGACTCTAGCACATTGATGAGTCTACTGGAGGGACTTAAACATGTTATGTCCCTTGCGATTTCCGGGTTGCATTGGAGACAGTGTTCAGAAGCCCAAGCAGTGCATACAGCTATGTACCATTCTAGATCGAGCAGACTGTCAGTCATGAAGATATAGCATTCCATGAGAATTCCATCGGTCCAATGTACCATATCAGTATTGTATACAACCTCACATTGAGGCAACCATCATTGTATCATCAGTTGTATATGATCGGCTCTTGTATTTTAGAGCATAGATCAAATTATTCTTTTGACATTGTCACGAGCATGGGGATGCCTGCCTCATTCATATACATGTCACACATTATTTGTATCTCACCCATTGATGGGAACCATATTAATACAAAAACCAAAAGCCACCATGCCCCAACCGCGGAATCACCACCTCACCGCAGCAAATCCTATGATGTCCGTCGGCCATACGATGAGCTCCTACCCTCACACATCATGGGGCAATCTGTTAACCCAAAAAATCCCTCACTAAGCTCTCCATGACCTACACCACCAAAGGACACCACTTCACAACCATTCATTAGACCCCCACACCCTCAAAAATGCTTAAGGATGAAGAAAAGGGCTTAAAAACCACGAAAAGGATCATAAAATACTCTCCTAGGAGCTAAAGCCCCCAAAAATGGGATAAAACCCTAAAATGAGATAAAATTAGGGAAAAAGGGGCTAAAAGCCCAAAAAAGGGGCTAAATCCTGAACCAAGGGCTTAAAACCCTAAAACCCCAAAAAAGATATAAAAGGATGGTGGGGGGTCACTCTCAAAACACTTCTACCTTGCATACTATTATATTTCCCATGGATTCCTTCAAACCCTTTGTCTCTCAAGCCACCCACACTCTCTCTCCTCCATCTCCATTAAGCCATAGCTCCCCCATCCAAGAGAGAGGTGCTTCTCGAAGCTAGGGCATGGTGGCCCAATTCCACCCAAAGAGAAGGTATAAATTGTTGTTTTCTGCATTTTCTTAATAGTTTCTTTGTTTTCTAATCCATGGTTTCATTTACGGGTTTATTTCTTAACTTGTTTTGTAGGTATTTCAGTTTATTGTAGCTGAATTATTGTTTGCAGGTTATTGGAAGAGGAACCCTAACCTTTGTTTGCAGAGGGGTTCTCTTAATTTCTTTTCCATCTTTGTTTTCATCACTGTTCTTTACATTCTGTTTTTCCTTTCAGTCTTTCCACAAGCAGGAACCTACACTTCTATCCTATAGACAAAAGGGAGCCATTCCTTCCCCTGTAGCAAGGAGAAATCCCTGCTACATTATTGATCAAGCTTGCTTGATCAACTATGATGGGTGTGATGAAAGAATAAAATGTGCAGGCTGTTTGACCTTACGGTGCCCCTTTTGTTGTGATTTGTAGGTTTTAACAGGTGAAAAACATTCGCTCCAGCAGTTTTAGATGGCTTCTTCCGTAGAACTCTTGACTCCATTCAATTTCCACTCATGGAAAGGAGACATGGAGATCCAGGTACATGTCAGAGGAATCTATAGAGTCACTATGGACACTGAAGAAGAGCCTACTTCTATGATAGAAAAATCTATATTCTTGAACAATAAAGATGAATCATTTGGATTCTTGTGCCTCTCTATTTCCCATGATCTTGTTTTCTATCTCTCGTGATTGAAGACTCCAAAGGAAATATGGGACAAATTGGAAACCCTATATGGAAAACAAGATGATTTGAGAGTATACCAGCTTGAGAATGAGTTGATGTCTCTCCAATAATGTAAGGTGGAGAAGGAGGATGATCAGCTCATCCTCTCCATACTCTCCAAACTTGGAGCTCATTATTAGGTGTTCGTCTCTACATTCCATGCGGGGAAGCTCACAACCCCCTAGATGGAAGATGCCTTCACTCAATGCCTTTATTGAGTCCCTAACAAGTGAACATGATAACTTTGTCTAGATGGGGATCATCAGATCCTTGCTTGATCAAGCCCTCCATGTTTTTGGGCCCAAATATTTGAAGGGTAAAGGAAAGTAGTAGAAGAACCCAAAAACCAAATTCGAAGCTCCTAAGCCTAAAGTTGAAAACCAGCAACATGAAGAGTCTTCTAGCTCAAAGAAGAGCAAAGGAAAAGGGCATCATGGAAAGGGAAAAGTCAAGTGTTCATACTGTAGGAACGACTTCCACACTGAACATGCCTGCATGAAAAATAAAATTGATGAAGTTGCCTCTCTCCTTAAGAGAAATCACATCAATCTTCTGGAAATCTTTCGGAGGAGAGATAAGCAAGATCAAGAACAACAACATGGAAGAGGTCATGCCCTCATAGCAAGCACTTTGAATTCCAAAGCACTCTTGATAGATTCTGGAGCTTTGAACCACATGATGGCTGAAAGAGACTCCTTCTCATCTTTGGAGACTAGCAAATCCATTCCCATCCACATGGGAGATGACTCCACAATCATATCCGAAGGACAAGGTACTGTAGATCCTGAGCATGGTTATTTTTCCAATGTTATGTATGTACCATCTCTTACATCAAACCTCCTAAGTGTTTATCAAATGACACATACGGGAGTGCCTAAGAGAGTCTCCTTTATCTCGGATGATGTAGAGATTACAGAACTTGCATCCCGAAAACTTGTAGCAAAAGGCCTTGCAAACCATCATGCAAAATCCTACGAGTTCTCCCATTTTGTGGCAGATGCAAAGCCCACCACATTGATGGCTCATGGAAATGAATTTAGTAGACTATGGCATGACAGGTTCGACCATCTGAACTTCAAATACTTACAACAATTACAGAATAATTCTATGGTTGAAGTCTTCCTGGTCATCAAAGCTACCACTGGAATTTGCAAGGGCTGTGTTGTTGGAAAGCACCCTAAACATAAGTTCGATCAGGGGAAGGAAAGTCGAGCATCATGCATATTGGGACTGATACATTATGATATCAGTGGTCCCATACCTATCACATTCATGAATGGATCAAGGTACATTCTAACTTTCATTTATGAATTTTGCAGATACACATGGATCTTTTTTATCAAAAAGAAGTCAGAAGTCTTGGAAAAATTTACTGAATTGAAGGCCTTGATTGAGAATGCATCTGGCCAAAAGATCAAGATATTGAGATTTGATAATGGTGGGGAGTATGTTAGCAATGAGTTACTTCATATATGTTCCCAAAGTGGTATTCAGGTCCAGCATTCAATTCCCTACACTCCCCAGCAGAACGGTGTAGCGGAGAGGAAGAATTGGTCTCTCAAGGAGATGACCACTTGTATGTTGGAATCAAAGAAGTTGGATGAAAATTTGTGGAAAGAAACCATGCATGCTACAAAATATATTCAGAATATAGTTCCACACTCATCAGTGAAAGGGAAGACTCCTTTTGAAGCATACTTCGGACACAAGCAGGTCGTGTCGAATCTACGAGTGTTTGGGTCCACTGCATGGGCCCCAATTCCACTTGATAAAATGAGGGATTTGCAACCGCAAATAATAGAATGTCTATTTAATAGGTATACTAATGAATAAAAAGGTTTCAATATTTTGGATATCAGAACAAAATAGATCATCATTGAAAGGAGTGTCAAGTTCGATGAGCCTCTTCACAAGGTAGAACTAGTGAAGGAGAAAACTGCTGAATTTCCTTCCTATTCTACTGAATATTTGGATGATGAAATTGGGGGCGATGACCCTGATTTGGATCCTATGATTTCTGATATCTATGTACATAAAACATCATATTCTAAATTAGGACCTAAATTACAAAATCATCTCCCAACTTGGGCCCGACAGACAGTCTCCTCTGCAGGAGATAACATTGGAAATCCGGATGATCCAAGGAGAACCCCGTCTGATTTCCAAAGAGAAGGTATTGTGCTCTCTTTTCCTGATTATTTGATGTAAAAATATTGTTATTTGATGATAATTGAAGACCCTAAGTCTTACTACCATGCTTGAAAGGATCCGAGATGGTAAGTTTCCATGGATGAAGAGATGGATTCTCTTCAGAAAAACACCACTTGGGAGGTAACTTCTCTTCTTCCATGGAGGAAATTGGTTCAATGCAAGTGGTTGTTTCAGACTAAGATTTCTTCTGATGGAATAACCTGCAAATATAAGTCATGGCTGGTGTCAAAAGGTTTCTCCCAGGTCCAAGGTGTGGACTACCATGAGACTTTCGCACCAGTTGCAAAAATGGACTCCATCTGCCTAGTTTTGGCAATTTCAGCATCTAAGCACTGGGAAGTGCATCATATGGATGTTAAGTTAGCCTTTATGCATGGATATATTCATGAGAAGATAAACATGAAGAATCCTGAGGGCTACATTTCTGATCCATCTTTGGTTTGCAAGCTAAAGAAGTCACTATACGGGTTAAAACAAGCCCCAAGAGAGTGGTATTCCAATATAGATTCCTTCCTTCTCTCGAAAAACTTCAAAAGGTGTAAATCAGATCCAAATGTGTATATATAGCAGTTTTATGGTCATTTGATTATTATTGTTTTATATGTTGATGACTTATTGATCACAGGTAGCACAGTTGCTTCTCTCCACAATGCATTCAAAATGAGCGATTTGGGGCTCGAAATTGAGCAAAATTATGATGGGATAATGTTCAATCAGTACAAATACATATCAAAACTATTAGTCAAGTTTAACATGGCTGAATTTAGAGCTTCTCCATTCCCTTTCCTTTTAAGGATCATCCTTGAAGAAGGAAACAACACACCTCCCATGGACTGCACTATTTATCGACAGCTGATTGGTAGCTTGTTGTAATTGACTCATTCTCGGCCTGATATCTGTTATGCCATGAATGCTGTATCAAGATACATTTAGAAGCCCCATGATATTAATTGGAATGCAGCCAAGAGGATCCTCCAGTATATTCATGGAACCATGACCTACCTCCAGTACACATATTCCAATTGGGAAGGTGATTCTATTGATCGGAAGTCTACTTCCATATATGTATTCATGTTTGGTGGTGGCCCCATTTTCTGGTCTAGAAAAAATTAGGCCGCCATAGCATTGTCTTCAACAGAGGCTGAGTATCGAGGAGCAATGAATGCTTGCATCCAAGCTGTTTCATTGCAAGGCATTCTTTCAGAGTTTGATATTGGTAGTACTTTGTCCACTGTACTCTTTTGTGACAATCAAAGTGCTATTAAGATATCAACATATCCAGTTACCAGGCAGAGGACCAAGCATGTAGAGATACACATGCACTATATTAGGGATCTAGTGCATGGCAGGACCATCATTCTGCAATACTGGCCGATTGATGAGAAGATTGCAGACATCTTCACCAATAGATTTTAAGAAAATAATTTCACTTACCTCCATTCACTATTGGGGGTGATTTCATCAGTGTGATCCAACTAATTTCAGTGTTCATTTTGAGCGGGACTTTTTCCCACTGGGTTTTCCCTCTTATCCTCACTTATTTTGTTTTGAGCATTGTTTGAGTTTCATTATTGTACAGGGTGACCTATGGCCTTTGCTGTAAGGGCCCTAACATTCTTATGCACTTTATGTTTTCTACTTCTCCTGAGTATAGCTTCAGGGGGGGTTTGGAGACATTTACCACCATACACACTTACTTTGTTCAATTTGGCCTAGTTAAACCACTATGCTATGTTTTATTGATGTAATTGACATCATAGGAGCACTATATGACATGAACATGAGCACACCCATGCCTACCTTCAGTCAAGGAGGCCAACTAAGGCTTCTCCTTGATTTGGGGAGGTTGACTGGAGCACTTCGAGGGTGATCTAAGTGTCATAAATGCACTTAATTTCTAACTGATGGTTACAATCAGTTAAATAGAGTAGTGAAGGAACCTTCTTTCATTAAATTGATTATTTAATTAATATTTAATGAACTAGAGTCAACAAGGGTGCCTCCAACCACCTCTGACGGCTAGTTGGACTTTCGTTAACCTCATCGAGGTTCATTGGGGTGATTGATGCACTACCACTTGTTGATTGGCATGCAATGACACGTGTCTGAGATAATTTCAGTTAGACTCGGTCATTTATTGCACTCCAACTTCAGTTAGGACTTAGTTGAGTCAATTACGGTTTTGATGAGTGGTTAACTGGTATGTTCACTATGGCTTACATTCAGTTAATCTAGACTCACTCATTCAATTTGAATGACCTATTTGGGAATTCGAATTGTCTTGGAATTCATGCATCTAGCATGCTCATTGTATTGTATCATCATTCTTTCGTTTGATCATACAGAGCTTCTACTTCCATTGCAGCACCATTTTGCCAATTTTATGCATATTTGTCTGTATCCTTTGTGAGACTGTGTTTTCAGTTCCTAGACCACCGTGACAAATTAATAAATTCCTCCTCTTCAATGTATCCAAGGGGTAATGGAGGGTAAAATCCGAGCGATCTTGAGGCATATGAAAGGACAAGAGTCCAGTGGTTCAGACACACATCAAGGAAAACTACAAAAAGATTTGGACTTATGCACACATCCCGATGTACGTGGGTTTAAGCTCAAAAGTCATGTAGGCACGTGAGTACGGGATTAAAAGTTGTGTACAACAATAAACAGGTGTTTTTAGGGATGAAATTGGAAACATCAAAGTATAATATCAGTCCATGGGGTCAAAAGAGTCTGCACAGGGACAGGGAAGGCCATAAATATGTTATCAACCATGTGGGATAAAATGAGCTATAACACTGTTCCCCCTAATGTGTGAGGTTAGAGGGGTAACATGATGGCCAAAATACATTATAAAATCCATGCCAGAAGTGGAGTGATGAAGAACCAGGTGAAAGAACCAGCCATCCATCAGCATAGTACAATAATCAATCTCTGCATATGACTGCGAATACATATAGCAGTCCTGGATACATAAGAGTACAATGGCATGAACAGGCATGATATACAAAATGTGACATGTGTGGTCATCAAAATGTACAATATATAATAGATCATAATCTCCATGATGAAGATATACAATGGATCAAGATCTCCATAGAAGCTGAAGATATACAATGAATCAAGATCTCCATAATGGATTAAGATATCTGACATACACTGGAATCAAATCACGAGAGCTGAAATATCATGAACACTGGCACAATCAAGGAGGTACCATATATGGAATGCCACCAAGTTGGAAAGTCTTCTACAAAAACCGCTATGAGTACATGTCCTACTATGTGAATAGAGGTGTCGAGGTCAAACATAGTAGTCCATTGTCTGATTATCGGTCATTGATGTATACCGTCAACAGACGCGAGATCACCCACCGATAATGAGAATGGGAATTAAGGTAATAGAGTCAAATCTAACAAGTTTGAATAGATATGTTGAGGTCGAACACTTGGAAGAATCCATCGATCAGGGGACATTGATGTATTCCCAAAACTATCGATGGCGAGAGAACCTACCACTCATGACTGTAAGTCTCAAGGCACTCAAATCACTCTATATTCCTATCCCATAATAAATGATCTAAAGTCAATGGGATGGAATCCACTGGAAAGGGGGAATTAAGGAATCCACCATAAACCAACACCAGGTACTCTGTAACGGTGTATAATGTGGAAGGAATCAAACAAGATGTGCATGAACCAGTTGTTAGAATAATCAACCCATAGTTACCTACCTTAGACATTAATTAAATCTTTTTTGGATTATTACCTAGTCTCCTAGATTCCACTCTATGCTAGTTTCCTTCTACATGACTTAGAATTCAACACTTGCTAAAACTGAGTCATGGAGCACTTGGGAAACCTCCTCGAAACCATATTTAATATGTCTGCTTTATTCCAGATCCTCCAAAGTTCATATCTTCTTTTTCTGAAAAGCTTCCTGTTTTATTGAGAATTAAGGCAAAAGAGAAAGCTCGACTAGGTGTAGTTGACTTGTTTTTTTCCCACGTCATCCTCCCTCCTTTTTTCCTAGTAAAAGAATGTATGAGTTGTATTTCCATCCCTCATTATCTTTCCTACTTGACTTATCCAATTCGTGAGCATCTTAGTGGATTTGGAAACTTCTTTATGCACCTATGGGGGATTTGACTAGATTTAGTAAGCCTACTTTTTGACCTTTTCGAATGGAATCCTTATGCATTTGAATATCTCATGTAATTATATATTGCAGCAGACTATTACTTCACAAGTTTGGCTATTGTACACTTATTCAATACATATTAGTGTTATGCTCAAATTCCTGTCTCCTTTGATGTTAATTTTGCATGTTTGATTAGCAATTTTGTGAGTGTAATTGTTCTATATCTTGCGTTAAATTTCCACATGGTATCAGAGCCTTTGTAGATAAATTTATCTCCTTCCATATTTCTATTGCAGGTTCGACAACTTGATTGGGAGCATATTCTGCTGATTGAAGGGCACAGTTTCTGAGCTATGGACCAATCTCAGAAGATCATCTTGACTCCATTCAATTTATTTGAGTGGAAAGCTAAGATGGAGATATTATTGAGAGGAAAAGGTCTCTATAGGGTTACTATGGCAACTGAAATAGAGCCCAGTGCAACTGTAGAGAAAATCAAATGGCACAATAGGAGGGATGAGGCCTATGGTCTTTTGTGTCTGAGGATTTCAAGAGACCTCCTCTTCTATCTTGATGGATTGACATCACCGAATGAAGTGTGGGAGAAGCATGTAGATATTTTTTGTAATAAATATGAGGTGAGAGGACATCAAATTGAGAATGAGCTGATCTCCTTGAGTCCCAGCAGCTTCGAATCCTTGCAACGTTATTTTTCCAAGTTTAAAGTCCTTGTTTTGGAGCTAAAACAATGTGGGATTGAAAAGAAGGAAGATAAATTAGTTTTGGCCATACTCTCAAAGCTTGGCCCTAACTATTCAGTGTTTGTTTCAACCTTCCATGCCACCAAGTTGACAACTCGAGCCTGGAATATGCCTAAGCTTGTAGAGTTCATGGAATCCCTAACATAAGAACAAGATAAGTTGGTGATGATGGGCACCATCAAACCTTCCAAATACCAAGCTTTGGTTGCTGGATATTCAAGGGTGGATTCAAAAATCAAGAAAAAATCTAAACAACCACCTAAGCAAAAGAGAGACAAGAACAAGTGTCAAGAGGAGCCCCAAGGTTCCAAGAAGAACTTCTAGAAGAAGAAGAATAAAGGATAAATGAGCAAGTGTGCATACTGTAGTAAGGGCTATCATCTTGAGAGATCTTTTATGAAGAATCAAATTGACATGTTGACACAACTCCTGGAGAAGAATAACATCTCCCTTCCTGATTGCTCAAAGCAAAGGGAAAGAGAATCAAATTTGGAGGACAGAGAGAGACTACATGCCTTGGTTGCTGGCACATCAAGCTCCCCTAGCTTCATCATAGACTCTAGAGCTTATAGACATATGGTTTCAACAAAAGAGGCATTCTCCTCTCTTGACATGTTGAAAGGTCCACCAATAGTTCTGGGAGATGACTCTCTCACTGACAGTTTGGGGAAAGGAAGGATTGATCTTGACCATGGTAAGTTCAATAATGTGTTGTATGTTCCATTTCTTGCCTCTAATCTCTTATAAGTGTATCATTTGACTCACACTGGGTCTCTAAATAAGGTCATCTTCTCCCTTGATGATGTTGAAATCACTGAGATTTCAAATGGTAAAGTCATAGCAAAAGGTGTTGTTGATCACACTTCGAAGGTATACATGTTTTCGCATTTTTTACCCTACTCAAACCCCTTTGCTCTTCTGATTCATGCTAATGAGGAAAGAAAGATTTGGCATGAAATATTTTTCCATATTAACTACAAGAATCTTTCTGATTTGAGTGAAAAATATATGGTCATAGGGTTACCAAAGATCAAGTTTTCCAAGGGAGTCTGTCAAGGTTGTATCCTAGGAAAACACCCAGAGCACAAATTTGAGAGATCTAGTCATGAGAGAACCTCTGCACCTCTTGAGTTGATTCGTCGTGACATTGTTGGTCCATTTATTCATATGTCCATGATTCAATCCAAATATGCACTAACCTTCATAGATGAATTTTCTAGGTATTGTTGGGTTTACTTCCTAAAGCACAAGTCTGAAGTTTTTGACCTCTTCAAAGTCTTTAAAGCCTTGGTTGAAAACCAGTCTGGGAGGAAACTCAAGATCCTCAGATTTGAAAATGGTGGTGAGTATGTCAAGTCTAATTTCAATCAGTATTGTAAATATGTAGGTATTCATATGCAGCATTTGATGCCTTACACACCACAACAAAATGGTGTTGCTAAGAGAAAGAACAGGTCACTGAAAGAGATGGCAACCTGCATGATGGAGGATAAGAATTTTGCACCAAATTTTTGGGCCGAGGATATAAACTATGCATCCTACATCTAGAATAGGGTGCCTCATAATAATCTTGATGGTATGACTCCTTTTGAAGCTTGGAGTGGGCACAAACCAGATGTGACCCATTTCAGGATTTTTGGCTCAAAGGCTTCGGCTAGAATTCCAACTGAAAAGAGAAAGGATTTGTAGCCCCAAATCCAAAAGTGCCTATTTGTTGGGTATTCTGAAGATTCAAAATGTTACAATCTGATCAACTTAAGCACTAACAAATCTTTCATTGAAAGAAGTGTTCAGTTCCAAGAAGAGCCTTTAGTAGCAGTTGAACTTGGAGAGTCTTCTTCACCACTAGATCCATTGATTGTAAGTGGAGATACTAATGAGTTTATAGATAATTATGATTTTATTGTATATCCTAATGGTCCTACAAGACCAAAATGGGTATAAAATATGATTCATGCAGCTGGGGAACTAGCTAGAAATCCTAGTGACACTAGGAGGACTAGATCTCAGTTTGAGAGTGCCCTTTGTATGAAAGATCCGTTATTTGCTGAGAAGTTCTATTTGATGGTTGAATTAGATCCATAGACATATTAATATGCAACACATTATCCAATATTGCAAACAACCATGAAAGAAGAATTCAGCTCGCTCAAGAAGAACAACACTTGGGAACTGGTTGATCTTCCCCCAGGGAGGAAGCTAGTTCAATGTAAGTGATTTTTCAAGACTAAGTTTGCTGCTGATGGTTCACCTTTGAAATATAAGGAAATATTGGTAGCCAAGGGATACTCACAAGTACATGGTATTGAATACAATGAAACATTTGCACCAGTGGCAAAGATGGACTCCATAAGGATGGCTTTAGTCATTGTTGCTTTGAAGTAGTGGGAGGTACATCACATGGATGTGAAGTGTGCTTTCTGAAATGGAGATCTCACTGAAGATATTTACATGTAGAAACCTTAAGGTTTTGTTTCTAATCCATATTTAGTGTGAAGGTTAAAGAAATCATTCTATGGGCTCAAGCAAGCCCCCAGGGCTTGGTATGCCATGATTGATGGTTTTTTGTTGTCATTGAGTTTTGTTCGATGCAAATCTGATCCTAATGTTTATTTGAATATAATTCATTGTTCTTTGATGATTATTGTCTTGTATCTAGATGACATTATGATTACAGAAAGTTCAAAGAAAGAGATTGCCTCCTTGAAGGATGCAATGAACCATGCATTTTCTGTGACAGATTTGGGATTGTTGAGCCAATTTTTGGGTCTCAAAATTGCTCAATCCCAACATGGAATAAAAGTACATCGGTCCAAGTATGCCTTAGATTTTTTGAACAAGTTCAACATGAAATATTTCAAGCCATGCAAGAATTCCTTCCTTTCAGGAGTTAAGCTTGAAGAAACAGATTCTTCTTCTATGGTAAATAATACACTGTATAGGTAGTTTATTGGGTGTTTGCTTTATATTATACACAATCAACCTGATATATATTATGCACTTAGTGTGGCTTCAAGATACATGGATCAGCCTCATGAGATCCACTGGAGAGCAACCAAAAGGATCCTTAACTTTGTTCAAGGAACAAGAACTCATGGGATCTTCTACAAAGCAAAATATGATCTTGATTTGATTGGGTTTACTGACAGTGATTGGGTAGGTGAAAACATAGATCAAAATTCAACATCAGGATATGTGTTCATGCTTGTAGAAGGACCAATCATATAGTCAAGTAAGAAGCAGAGTGCCATAGCACTCTCATCTACAGAAGTAGAGTATAGAGGAGTTGTAAATGCAGAAACTCAATGTTTGTGGTTGCAGGGAATACTTGGAGAATGTGGCTTCAAATCATAGTTTTCAACTATTATATATTGTGATAATAAGAGCACCATTCGAATATGCAATGATCTAGTCCAGAGATAATGAACCAAACACATTAAGATCCATATGCACTACATTAGACAGCTTGTGCATGATGGCACCATTCATCTACTATTATGTGCATCTTCAGAACAAGTAGCAGACATCTTCACCAAAGTTTTTTATGAGAAGACATTCAACAATATCAAATTACTGCTAGGTATTGCTGATAATGCTATGAAGCATGATTGATGACAAGATTTCCAAATTTTGTTTTTCCTATCCATGTTTAAGGGAGGATTTTCCCACTGGGTTTTTGCCTCTTTCCTTGGTTGTATGGACAAGTAGTATGTAAAGGGTGACTAATCCTTGTTTCTAGGCCCTATATTCTTTTGATAGTTACTCATAAAGTTAGGCTTAAGGGGGGGTGTTAGAATAATCAACCCATAGTTACCTACCTTAGACATTAATTAAATCGTTTTTGTCTTATTACCTAGTATCATATATTCCACTCTATGCTAGTTTCCATCTACATGACTTAGAAGTCAACACTTTCTAAAAATGAGTCATGGAGCACTTGGGAAACCTCTTGGAAACAATATTTAGCATGTATTCTTTATTCCAGATCCTCCAAAGCGCATATCTTCTTTTTCTGAAAATTTGCATGTTTTATTGAGAATTAAGGCAAAAGGAAAAGCTAGACTAGGTGTAGTTGACTTGTTTTCTTCGCACACCATCCTCCATCCTTTTATTCTAATAAAATCATGTATGAGTTTTCTTTCCATCCCTCATTGTCTTTCCTACTTGAATTATCCAATTCGTGAGCATATTAGTGGATTTGGATACTACTTTATGCACATATGGGGGATTTGACTAGATTTAGTAAGCCTACTTTTTTACCTTTTTGAATAGCATCCTTATGCATTTGAATCTCTCATGTAATTATATATTTCAGCAGCCTATTTCTTCACAAGGTTGTCTATTGTACACTTATTCAATACAGATTAGTGTTATGCTCCAATTTCAGTCTCCTTTGATGTTAATTTTGCATGTTTGATTAGCAATTTTGTGAGTGTAATTGTTTTATCTCTTGGGTTCAATTTACACACCAATAACAGTACCATGAATGGATGACATGCAAAGTCAATACAACTGAGGAATGGCCGACTCAAGCTTCAATTTCCTTCAAACAAGAGCATAAAGGCAAATGTTGACCGAAGAAAAGCAGCATGGACTCGATATGTAAACTGGGATATATTTATGATGCATGAGGCATCAACATAGGATCCATAGGGAATAGAAGCTTAACCAACCCTTGGAGATAAACTCAGAGTAACGAGTATGGCTCCTAAAGTTAAACTAATAACCCAACCAATGGATGTGATATACAGTTCTCTGTTCGAAGGCGACACAACTCGACATTGCCAAAGATAACATATTTTCCTATCCAAATTTTTGTTTTTTTAATTTTTTTTGGTCTTTTTCAGATATTTTGAAAAGCTTGAAAAATAATAAAAGTGCTTTATAGTTACAAATCTAGCAGGAGGCGAGTGTCAGGGGTCAAACAAGCTAGTTCGAAGAAACATAACATACCTATGCTCAATGCAAGGAAACATGTGCAGGATAACGACACTCAAGAGAAGGTCCCCTCCCAGTAAAAAGTGGGGGATCAAGCTGCAAAAGATGTGTAAAAAAGGCTCTTCTTGGCTATACATGAGACAAGATCAGGCTATATGGCTGATAATCAAAGTCAGGGAAGCCGACATAAGGCTCAATAAGGCAAGAAAAACTCATGATAATGCAATTACAGCTTGACATATACAAGAGAGTCTAGGGGGGAAGGCCAACATAAAGTTCAAGAGGAGTATGAAGCTCTTGCTCAAAGTCATGGCAGTACTATAAAAAGGACTCCCACACCCTAAAGGAGAAACGTTAGAATGGGCACCAAATGAAAAACAATATCTAACTAGGGTTCCCATGTATGGGAAATCTCTACCATTCACAACATGTCACTTCTAAAAGAAACAAAAAGGTTACATGACAAGATAGTCTGGGCTTGTACCTAGGGTTAAAATGAAATGGTCATAAGGTTATGAAAAATGCAAGCAGATGTGGAAACCTAACCTAAATTCTAGTTTAGACATAATACCTGAAATAGGCACAAATGGGTTGAAGACACAATCAAACCACACTCAAAATGAGCTCCTACAACATCAAATTAGTTCAAATGGTCCAAAACAGTCAGAAATGGTAAAAAATTGTAGAAAGTGGGTAAAAATTTCAAAATTTTTCTACAAATAGTGAAAAATTTAAAAATTTTCATACCATTTTGAATTTTTACCCAGCATAGTGCATTTGAGCTCAGAACTTCAAAATCAAATTCTAGGAGCATCGTTTAGCGGAATCCATCCACGTTTGATCCAGGCAGATTCCGTTGCCCCTCTTGCATTTTGATATAAATTTTTTTAATTTTCATGGTCAATTTTTTTTTTTGGGCCATCCAAACTTGGGAATTTCAGCCCATATTGAAATCGGGCATTTTTCTACATATATGGCTCACCATACGCAGAAAATGCCTCGAAACCCATGTATAGGGATGTAAACAAGGTTTTTATGGGCAAATCATGATAAAAAAATTTGTTTTTTGTGCAGTATGGTACTAGAATGGAGAGAGAGGGAAAATGGTGATGTTGAGGAAGCTGTTCAAGATAATCTGTTGACTCAACAAGCATTACATGCATGTGCCTTATTCAAGTTTTGGTGTCTTGGAAGCTTGAGGGAAAAGCCAAGACTACTCTAGATGCTGGTACATTACTAGGATCTAGAGTCTAAAACTTTTCAGATAGATGGGATGTCACTCAACATTGATGTTGAGGACATATATTTCATCACAGGTTTGTCTTGGCAAAGGGATGTGGTGAACCTCCGATCCCATGGGCCAGGAGGTGGGTTGACCATAGATGAGTACATAGCTGTGTACTATCTTCTGGATATAGAGAAGGTTGGGAGTCAAATCCTGAAAAAATATATTCAGATTCTGGTGCTGAAAGCCATACTTTTGGCCTTAGAAAGGATTGTAGCTTTGGATTCACTCCACAAGTACTCACGACAAATGATGTTCTATGCAGTAGAGTGTATGCAACCTACAATATATGACTAGAGTCACTACACTGCTGAGCAACATGAAACATAAGGTCAGTGACTGCAATATGGGTAGGGTGCGGAAGTTCGGGTTTGGTAGCATATTGAGCACATTCTTATTTGAGTAGGTCCCAAGGATAATCCCTAGAGTAGACATTGTTGCATGTGGAGTCTAGGATCCCGCTCAGTGAAGCTGGGCTAATGTCATGCGTAGATTGGGAGCTGGTAGGGTGGCTAACCCCTACCCAACAGAGTTCTTTCCATGGTGTCGAAGACAACTCATCGCCATAGATAACTATCCCTATGCAGGGATTGACTTTTGCGGTGATCCAGAAATGCCCCTACCACCAGGAGCAGCTTATGGATACATATGTAACGAATCCCAAACACACTTTTGATTTCAGTTTGTAGATTTCTGCGGTAAGATAAATTGTTGTAGGGTTCTTCCGGACAATCCGCAGTAGCCATTTTTTGGTCGACGTTTTGATTCCGAATCTGGAACCATCATCAGGACGAATCGTCGAAACGTCGACCAAAAAATGGCTACTGCGGATTGTCCGGAAGAACCCTACAACACTTTTGATTTTTGAAATATTTAATTTTTTTGTGTTTTTTTATATACGAAATCGAAAGACCTCATTTTTTGTGTGACGACACATAGTGACACTCTGTCATGTATATGAAGATGTAGGACCACGACGACCAGATGGATTTCCTCATAATTGAAGGAGGGGAAGAGGTGATGAGATCATGGGTATGGATGCGGAGCCGACGCTCCAGAGCATTCACACAATTTTTTTTCGATTGGCACAAAGAGTACCCATGGCGCAAGTCGGGGACTTTTCTGATGCCATGGAGCACCAGGTGGTTGGAGTACCATGAGCATGGGTTTGATTGTTTCACCAGTTAGCTAGAGTCATAGTGTGCTACCATGATCAACACCCTCCTACACCTTAGGCTTAGATACCTTGTTGTATATATTTTTGTATGACTGTGTAGTATATTTTGGTGGCTAGGAAGCCCCAATTTTGTATATGACACTTATGTATTATGATGTCACTTTTTGAACTTAATGAATTTTTTTTATGATGGTCATTTTTTATTCTATTTACATATGTAAAATGTGTTTGTGATATGCTTATGGTCTGTGAAACAAATACCAATCTAACACATAGTTAGCATATGAATAAACAACTTGTTTAAAAATTCTTGGAACATGAATGTATGTTATACTCTCAAATTTTTGTTCTAGCAATCTAACACATGAGAATATTCATAATAATGTTGGATCCCTAATATGATAGAAGCCATTAAGTTGTGAAACCACTAACTGCAAATCAAGACGTACCTCGAGAATGAAAACCATGCAAAATGGCATCATAGAATAACTCAATAATGACACTATACTCAGCAACATTATTTGAGGAAGGATGTAAACATACGCCTCCTAAAGACAATACTTTACTCGTAGGAGTATATATCATGCAACTAGCCGAAGCTGAGTTTTGAGTGTGGCAGCTAGCACCACCATTGAATCCTATGTAAACAGAAGACTCCATTGACATCGTCCATAACAAACAAAAGCTAATCAACAAAGTTGATCACCATAAGAAAACTTAACTATGCAATGTAAAACTGTACAGTAATATACAAAAATCATCCCTGGATGAAGATCATGCATAGTATTTTTTGAGATAGAGCCCATTTCTAGGCTCCGTCAAGGTTGTCGCTTCATAATCAACCAGCTCATAGGAGCCTTTCTCTAAGACATGTTTAACCACATAAGGAACATGCCACATGGGATTAAACTTTCCTTCCCCCAAGGGTTCCTTAGCTTGATCCCACAAAAGGACCAAGTCACCTTCACTAAACCTCCTAAGATGGACACACTTATCATACTGGACCATAACATGATGCTTGTTAACCTCTAAAGCCACTAAGGCATCTCAGTGCTGCCCATCAAGCTTCTCTAAGTGGACCCAATGCTCTTCCAATGCGGAAGTGTCTGGTAAAATCTCCACAGATGGCTTCAGAGAAGGGATTTCGCATTCAACCGGTAATACTGACTCCACCCCATGCATAAGATGATAGGGAGAAAACTTGGTGGCATTCTTAACCACGGTTCTATAGGCCCACAATGCAGGATACAACATGATATTCCAATTATTTTTTCTTTGTTCGATGGTTTGTTGGAGAATGGACTTAAGTGACTTGTTCACTACTTCAACCTATGCATTTCCTTGAGGGTAATAAGAAGAGTAGTTCTCTTACCTATACCCTAACTTGGAAGCCAACTCTTCCATCATTTTGTTCTGAAATTTCCTGCCATGGTCAGTGACAAGATCTTTCGAAATGCCAAACCGAGTGATAATATGGATAAATACGAAATGCATGACTGTCTCATCGTTAGATTTAACTGTGGGCATAGCCTCTTACCATTTCATGAAGTAATCAACAGCAACAATAATATGATGGTGCCCCCCAACCGAAGCTGGGTTGCAATCCGTAAAATCAAGCCCCCACTTGGTGAAGGGACCAACAGTGAAAATAGGATGTAAAGGGGTAGGACGTTGGCGCATATTACGTGCAAACACCTGGTAAGGGTGGAACTTCTTCACCGCATTAACGCAATATTTAAATATAGACAGCCAAAAATAGCCTGCTCTTAATATATTTTGGGTTGTAGAAATCCCAAATAAACGACCACCACACGCCCCTCCATGGAAAACATTAAGCATGACCTCAGCCTCATCATGAGTTAAACAATGACGTAAAATGGAATCCACTCCACGATGGTACAAAGTATCATCCACTATGAGGTAGTTCTTTGCTACGTGATGTAGTCATTGTCACTCATCCTGTGAGAGGTGAGTGGGGAACTTCAATGTTTGCAAATACACGATAATATCTCCATACCAAGGGTCCACAATTGAGATAAGGAATATATTCTCATCAACAAAAGAATCCTCATAGACTTCCTCTTCCTCCAAATTTGGGAAATATGATATGAGCTCGAAAAAGATTAACAATTTCTTTGATTTTGTTGAAACGAACTCAATATCAAACTCTAGCAAAATCACAATCCACTTATTATATTTTCCCCCAACCATCCTTCTAGTGAGGATGAATTGAAATGGATTGATGTGAGCTATGCCCAAAGTTTGGTGAAGGAGAATTTAATGTCTCAAACATTGAACCACATGAACTATGGCTAAGGCTAGCTTCTCCACATGGTTATAGCAAAGTTACGCATCAATAAGGTTTCAGCTCAAGTAATATATGACATGCTCATGGGGCTACTCATCCTCTTGAACCAATACCATACCAACCATTTGCTGAGACCCGGCCACATAAATCAAGAAATCATGGCTATAGTCTGGTGGACTAAGCACAGGGGTCATTGCTAAGGATTTCTTAAAAGCATTAAAAGACTCCTGGGATCACTCATCCCATTAAAAGGGGGTGTCCTTATTCAATAGACGCATGAATCCTTTAGTCAAGTTGGAAAAATTGACCATGAACCTTTGAATTTTTTTTTCCATACCTTGCAAACACTAAAGGTGTCGAATGTTACACGGGGGAGACAATTGAATTATTGCCTCAACCTTTAATGGATCAACTCTAATAGCCTCCTTAGATACGATGAATCCTAGTAAACAACCAACTATCATGCAAAAGATGCACTTATGAGGATTTAAACGAACTTGATAATGACGACATCTTTCGAAAACTAATCACAAATAGTAAGGATGACGCACTATCAAACAAGAGTGAGCAGCGAGATCATCCAAATATACTTCATAAATCATTTTAAGATTGTGAAAGATTAAGTTCATGGCCCGCTGAAACATAACTACAATGTTTTTAAGGCCGAAGGGCATCTTTCGATATGCAAAAGTTCCCCAAGGACAAATAAATGCAGTCTTGTGTTGATCCTTGAGCTTAATTTGTAACTCATTATATCCATAAAAGCCATCCATAAAAGAAAATACATCACTTCCTACACACTCATATAAAATTTGATCAATAAATGGTGTAGGGAAATTATCTTTAGGATAGGCTCGATTTAAATCACGGAAATCAGTGCCTATTCGGATCACTCCCTGCTTCTTATCAACCAAAACAGGATTTGAAACACACTCCATCAAGGGAACGAGATAGATAAAACCAGCTTTGAGCAGTTTCTCTATCTCAGCTTTAATGGCAGGTGCTTTTCTAGGATTCAGAGCACGTAAAAGTTGTCAAACCGGTTTTCCATCTGGATAGGTGTTGATTTCATGTTTGAAAATATGAGGGTCTATACCTGGTGTTTCTTCATATGACCAAGAGAAAATATCATGAAACTCCTTAACAAACAGACCCAATGTAGACATTATCGATCTTACTAGGATCATTGGTGACAGGTTAGCCATGTTCCCTTCAGCCATATGACCAAGAGCGCTTAATGGGACCACGGGGATACCAATTTTCTCGCTTAGAGTCACCCTAAAGTCATCACACTCTAAATGATCAAGCTCAGGAAGGAAATAGGATCTATGGTGCAACTCATCCCAAGGTTATTCAATTCGATACATGGCCTCAAGAATAGCTTCATCTTACGGAAAAATATCATCAAGGAAGTCATGAGAGTGAGATGAATCTACTTCACATGCAGGAATCACATAAGGGTCCTCCTCCTTCGTCTGCAAAGAGGAAGGACTAGGCTTTAAAACATGATCAAGATTCACTTGATACGCCACCATTGTTGCAGGAAACGAAACCTCTGTCTCGACAGGAACACTCAAAGTACTTGGTGAAGGAAGAATCCAAGGATCCCCCATATGAGTAGTGCTAAAAGATACCAAATTCATTGAGGATGAAACCCCCCCAATACTAGACCCAATCATAAGAACGGGTGCAGGACAACTAAAGGTTCCCATGAGAGAAGGATACATACCCACACCCGCATTCTCAGTTTTCGGTGGAGAATGATTGATAATTAGGATAGAAGCTCCTAATGATGCGTTAACACTTGAATTCTGGAAATAATTTTGATCAATAGTAATGATATTCCCATTAAACTAAAAGCAAACCACTCGAAATACGGAAGAAACTACAGCTTTCATATTGTACATCAAGTTCTTGCCAATCAAAAGATTGTACTCAAGGGGCACATCAACCACTTTGAACTCGATTGTGATAGTCTTCCCTCCCAATTGGACCTATAGAGAAGGAAGTATACTGTGCAGCCAAAATGGCCTACCATTGAAAGTAGTCAACATGTTGGTAGACTGAGACAATGTGGGAGAACCTAAACCCTTTCAAGAAGACAAAGACATCACAGAAGCGAAAGCGCATTCATCAATGATAGTATGCATGATGGTGTTGTTGAGACACTCTACATGAATCAAAAGAGACACATAGTAAGGTGAGCGAAGATAGATTCCATGAGTTTCAAATTTGATCATGGAAGAAGAGCTATAATCACTAACCCCAAGAGAAGACAACAAGGCATTTCTCTCTGAAGGACAAGCCTGAAGCACTTCTAGTGCGAACATCACACAAGGAGTATGGCCCAAATCCTTGACAACTAAATAGTTCTGGGAGGCGTGAGCATTAGGATTGTTCTTGGAGCGCTTCAAGACTCCATTAGCAATGTGAGGAGGAACTTTAGGTTTATCCGTAGGTTTTTCAATTCACAAAGAACTCTCATGTGAATAAGGTTCTTTCCCAAGGTCTGGTTGTGATGAACAATAATCTTTTTCACATGTCACAACTTTGGTAGCTTTCACCATGTTGATGTAACCATGATCACTTGCATCCTCTTGCGGATTTTGAGTTCCACCAGATGCACAACTAGTATCAATGGTCCTGGAGTTCATATTTTGATTATTAGGTAAAGGATTAGTAAACACAACAGGGTCTTATGCTATGAACTTCCAGGTGTCCTCCATACGAGGGCACAAGTGAGTGAGGTGATATTCCTTACACAAATTACAAGGAAACTTCACCTTACACTTAGGCTGCTTGTCCCCCCCATCATTATTCATGTTCTTGTCATTATTATTACCATTTTCATTTTTGTTCCCACCCTTATGATTATTTATTCCTTTCTTTTTATTCCTTCTAGGTTGGTGGTTTCCTTTCAGGTTCAACGTTTTCAGTGAAAGTACACTCACCGATTGGGTAGGTTGAGATGAGGCCATAGCTTGTCCCGACACAGGCTAGTTAATTGATAACTAGCTCACTTGTTTCGTAATCGAGTCTGTCACATGCCCCAATTTGCAAATCATTTTTATGTTTTAAGAAACATTATGTTATATTTTATGTTAAAGTTTGTAATTAATGACCAAGTGGGGTCAAGGATAATTTAATTTAATTGTAGAATATTTTATTAATAAATAAATGAAAGATGAGACAACAGCTTAGGGAAGCTATTAAATGAGTGTTTTACTGGTCACTTGATGGAGGAGGCTGGGTTGGGGGAAGATTGACATTTGGTAGCATCCTCAAACTACTTCTAGTTGTTGCAGGTGGCAACTTCCCTATTTTTGTGGTCATGATTCTCCAAGAAAGTGGAACAAGAGCAGTTGGCTCATTAAGTAAAAACTGACCCAAAATACCTAGGCATGTTAATAAAAATTCCCACTGAAGATAGCTGAGGCTGTTCATTCTGAATTTGTGAACATTCTGAGTGAATGAAGTGCACAAGAGAATTCGATGGAGGGGACTAGTTGAAGTATGTTTTGAGTGGAAACGTGATGAAGACCTGAACTAGTGAAGCTATTCTAAGCCAAGTTCATACTACTGCAGGAAGAACTGACTTACTGTTGAACATTCAGTGGAGTTGCAGAGGATTACTAGACTACATCTCTCACCCAGTACTTCTACCAGGTGGACCAGGAGACAAGCTCGGGGGTCCTAAGAATTGTAGTCCAGCTCTTCTCTAGGAGTTGGTTGGGAGGAAAAGGTTGTTTAATATGTTGTCGCCTAATCTATATTTCTAGGTTTCACTTTCTTATTTCAGTTATCTAATTATTTATCGTTATTTTGAAATTTTAAGATTTATCAATGTTATGGTATAATTTTGTTCTTATTGATGCTAGGGTTAGCTTAGGGAAATGTATATGTTGGGAAAAGTTAGTAAGTTCTGAACTAGTTCAGTTAGGGTGAATGATTAGAAGTATTCTGATTTAAATTGATAGATAGAAAGAAAATACCTAAACTGTATTTTTTCCACACCTTTTATAAGGTAGTACTCTAGTATACTAGGTTAGTTTATTTTTAGACGAAGTATTTGAATGAAGTATGCATGTATATGAAATTGTTAACTACTACAGGTTCATATGTATAGATTTTTTGTATGTTTCTTTTATACTTTTCATTTACTTAGAGTATTAAAACAAAATAAATAGAGACAGATAGGAAAAATCTAAGGTAATACACACTAGTCTCTGTAATAATTTACATAGTAAATCCAAAATTTATATTATAAATCTAATATGTTAACCATAAACAGATAAGTTTAACTTAACAAAAATAGTATACAAGGTTAAACATTTACCCAATTAGTTCACCTAAGTGAAAATGCAAACTAGGGTTAACTAAAAAAAATGAAATCGTAGCTCTGTAAATATTTAAGGAAGAATTAGGGTTTGAAAAATAACTTATGCAAAAGAACTATTCTTTCATAAATTAAATGAATTCAAATCTATCTACTCTATTCTATACATCCTCAAGCATCATTCATATGTCTCTATGGAGTAACATATTTCATCTATGAGTATTTATAAATATAAAAAACCTAACATTACATTTCAGAAAGTACAGAAAAGAATTAAATTATACAATTAATATATTTCCTTTATTTTATTTCCAGCAATCATTTCTCATTTAATAACTATGTTACTATCTAAAAATTCCACTATCAGAAACTCTCAACTTATAATTCACTTAAAAGAAAAGTAAACTAACTAAAAATTTACTTAATCGTAAACCCTCGAAAGGTTCATAACAACAAAAATAATTGAAGTAACCACAATATATATATATATATATATTATCAAAACAAAGATACAGTCAACCAGCTTTAGGCCGTGAAAAATCATTAAGACTGAAAAATTGAACTGAAATAGTCACAGCCCTATGGCCTTTGTACATAACCAGTCAAGGATTAAAATCCTGATTAAAAGTATCATAATAGCGAACAATTTCACTTTAGACAAAACAATTGTTTTGACTATGAAAAACCTTGCAAAAACTCTGCTAAAACAACCACTAGGGGTTTATAATTTCTAAAACCAATCATCATATAACGACCTCTGGCCAGTCCAAGTCCTTCATTGCAGTACATCACAACCGAGCTGAAGGACCA
Source organism: Pseudotsuga menziesii (assembly GCA_001517045.1). Classification (NCBI taxonomy): domain Eukaryota; kingdom Viridiplantae; phylum Streptophyta; class Pinopsida; order Pinales; family Pinaceae; genus Pseudotsuga; species Pseudotsuga menziesii. The sequence continues at coordinate 705,331 of LPNX010068143.1, read as the reverse complement.
TTAACCTACGAACTCCTTCAATAAAAGTAAACACTATAAACCACTGTAGGAGAACCTCAGTGAAAACGAGGTTTACCAAGAAGTTGTTTCAGTGGATACCTTTCCTTTTACATCCTCTAACCTCAGCTTATCTGTAGACTACAGCTTGCAAAATATTGTAGAGCACGAAGAACAGGAGTTAATATTACCACTGTAAAAATAAAAAGAAAGATATTAACTGAGAAATGCATTAATGTATTCGTAGATTTAAAATATTCTTACCTGGTTCGATTTGATTTAAGAAACGTTCTATTCAAACCCTATCCATCGATAATGAACTCTAGGAAGGCACCGATAGGAGGATTATAGCACACAATGCTTATTTTTCTTCAATCCTCAGTTTTCCTTCAATAAACGATGAGCTTTGAGAAAAATCCAACAACATGTAATATATTATACATAACTAAAAACTGAAACCCAATATGACAGGTAAAGGAAAATTCTACTCGATATCTAAACATTAAAATGGTAAACCCTAACTAGTAAGACCACACTTCGACGATGTTAAATCCTTGCCCATCTCTTAAAACTTATCAAAATACCAGGGAACTAATAACAACACTTGTAGAGGCTGATTTTTGGTAGATGCATAGTTGTATAGGGGTAGGTATTGCCAAGAAAAGGAGTGTCGTTACAAAACTAGAGCAGGCACCGAGAATTCCTCTACACATAGAAGAGAGAGACTGTTGACAAGGAGGCTTATGCAGTGGACTATCCAATAAGCTAAGCGTCCATGAGCTTGCGGTCACTCTTCCAGAACAGGGTAAAAGATAGGGTAAGGGATAAAATTTAGGGTTTAGAGAGACGTTATAAATGAAAACTACAAAGTCAAACCCCAACGAATGTACTTTGAACACGTAGCACCAAATATTTTGCAAAGGATGGGTTCAGCGCTATAGTTTGAAACTCTCAACTTTAACGTGCACATAATATTTTTTTAAGGTCAAATATTTATGGTATTATTTGCTTGGTTTCATTATCCTCATTTTGGATTTTGTTTATATAAACCATAGACATTAGTTTTGGTGGTATTCATGAAAACTAGGGCTTAACATAAACTAAAACATTAACAAATGTATAGAAAAACTTATACATGTGTATATTCTCTCTAATTTTAAATAAGGCTTCATTTTTTATCATAAGAAGATACAAAAACAATGTAGAATGAACCATTAATATGTAAATACAGGCAACTATAGAGATGATCTAGCTAGGACTTAGTCTAGTCATTAATTCATGAATACTAGCATTTGCTTTGATAATAAAACCCTAATGTAACGAGAATCCATATAAAATGAATACAGTTAGTCTTGTTATAGACATTAATATATACTTTCCTACATAAAAGGTTATAACACTATTGTTGAAGTAAAACAAGTAGTGTTAGTACATCTATAAACAATAAGTGCTAAAACTAGTTTTAAAATACCTTGTGCATCTTAGTACTGTATCCTACTGGAGTCCTCAATTAAAAATGCTTAATATTCTTACTCATTTCCTTAGATCTTTCCAGATTTACTTAAATATTAGTAGAAGTAATAATATTGGAAATTATTATAACATCAAGTAGTTTCAATAGGGAAACTACTAGATGAGATGCTTTTCCCTAAGGTTGTATCCAGATTTCTAAATTAAAAATAGAATGATACAAATTTTAAACAAACAAAACTAGTTATGGTGGTTAGAAGAATAACTAAGCCAAGTTCAGTTTGCTAGAAAAGTACTCACTACTATTAGCTATCAAGATCATAAATATTAAGATCAGCAGTACCTCTTTTTCTACTTAAGCTGTAAACAAATAATTTAACTAGCATTTCATTATATGCTAGTTGAATGTTATTCTCGATATGGAAAGACTCGTAACAAAATGTCTTAACTGTTTACCTGTTTAGAACCTGTAGAATAAGTAATACTTTACTGCGTTAGCTATAAGCTAAGTAATCCTCGATCTCAACCGAAGTTTTGTCCTACTTTCCATAATACAATAAAAACACACTCCATGTTAGGTTCATACATAATATTCATTTCTTGTATTTCTAAAAACATAAACTTCTAAAATCAAATCGTTAACATAGAAATATGAATATAAAAAATTAATTATACAAAACTAAAAGATTTACCAATTGCAGATCTAAACACTACTATTTAAAGTAACCGTTAGCAGTTATTGGTCCCTATGCGATGGCGACAACAAACATTTTATGTTACATGAAAATTTTTAAATTTTTACAATTTTTTGGGTTATTACATGTGGTATCAGAGCACAAGGTTCAGACACTAGGCCTGAATCTGGATCAACTTGCATAAATAACAATGGATTTAAAACATGCATACTGGTTTTTACTTTTCTTTTGAAATATATTTCGAGAGAATTTTTTTGAGTTAAATTGCAGGTATGGAAAGATTAGAAGAATATGCAGATGAAGAGTCCTCATTTACTGAACAAAGTAATTCTTAAAGAGAAGCCATACAATAAGAAATAACTAATAACTCTTTTAAATTATTATAGACAGTTAAAGAACTAAGAACAGAGATAGAAACAATCAAAAAGGAAAATGAGAGAATTCTGAGAGCTTACGAGGAGCTGAATCAGATTTTAATGGAAAGATTTAAAAATGAAGCAAAAGATAAACGAAGAGAGTCTGAAGATAAGCCTTACCAACATAAAAATAAAAGGTCTAAATGGTTTAATATGGAAAGTAGCTCATCCTCTGAGGTTTATGGTGATCCACATAAAAAGAATTATCAATATACTAGTGATAGTAGCGAAGATAATCATGATACAAGAAAGGGAAAATTTAAACCTTATGAAGAAATCTCTGGAGAATTTAAGAAAATAAAGACACCAACCTTTAATGGTGAAACTAACAAGGGTGAAGAGGCTGAATCATGGCTGTCTAGGATGAAGAAATATTTTCAAATTAACAATTATTCCAATCAATTAAAACCCAGAAGGGCCATTTACAACCTTAGTGGGAAGACATATATTTGGTGGAAGGACCTAAAAAGAGTAAAAGGAATTAGGGAGAAGAATATTAATTGGAGTACGTTTAAGAAATATTATAAGAAGAAATTCTTGTCAGAACAGTACTATGAAGAGCAGGCTAAGGAATTTTATGAACTAAAAATGGGAACAATGAACATGAAAGAACTAAATAGTAAATTTTTAAGTCTGCTTAGATATGCGCCATACATTGTTGATGAGAAGCCTAAGGTACAATGGTTTCTAAGCTGCTTACCCTTCCATATAAAAGATATAATTGAATATGACAATCCAAAAACTTTAGAATAAGCGATGATAAAGGTGAATTTATGTTATGAATAGAATCACAAAAAGGAAAGTATGACAAACTGGAAGGCTAAAAGAACTAATAATTTTGAACAGAGAAAGAAAGCTTTCGTACCTAACCATAATTTTAGGAATAATAACACACAAAATTTTCCTAATAAAAATTTCCAAGTGAACAAAGGTAATTCACAGTTAAACCCAAATGATCAAAGAAATAAAGAACCTGTTAATAATCACAGTACATTAGAGGAAATTTCAACTCAAAATGGGCCTTTTAACTTTGATTCAAATTCCATGTCATCATGTGTTAGCCAATGAAATTGATTTAAATTTGAAATACCGTATAGGTATTAAACACCTTTTTAATATAAATTTGGGGATAGGTATCATAAAAAAAACTACTTTTTTGTTTTTATTTTTGACATATCGCCCCGTGTTTTTACTCAAATTTCGATCTGGAGAGCTCGGTGGATGCAGAATTAAATTCCACATCCAATGAGTACCCACTCGGCTTACTTTTAATTGACCCCACTACCCCAAAAACAAGAAATACCTAAAAAAACTTGATGATGATGTCACAAATTTTAAACAAACAAAACTAGTTATCATGGTTAGAAGAATAATTAAGCCAAGTTCAGTTTGCTAGAAAAGTACTCACTACTATCTGCTATGCAGATCATAAATATTAAGATCAACGGTACCTCTTTTTCTTCTTAAGCTGTCAACAAATAATTTAACTAGGATTTTATTATATGCTAGTTGAATGTTATTCTCAATCTAGAAAGACTCGTAACAAAACGTCTTAACTGTCTACCTGTTCAGAACCTGTAGAAGAAGTAACACTTTACTGCCTTAGCTATAAGATAAGTAAGCCTCAATCTCAACTGAATTTCTGTCCTACTTGCCATAAGACAATAAAAACACACTCCATATTAGGTTCATACATAATATTCTTTTCTTGTCTTTCGAAAAACATAAACTACTAAAATCAAATCGTTAACATAGAACCATGAAGATAAATAAATAATTATACAGAACTAAAAGATTTACCAATTGTAGATATAAATACTACTGTTTAAAGTAAACGTTAGCAATTATTGGTCCCTAGGAAATGACGACTATAAACATTTTATGTTACATGAAAATTTTTAAATTTTTACAAATTTTTGGGTTATTACAGAGTCTGTAGGTTTGGTACTTGTGGAGACAACAATACCATCGACATGTGGTGTTCTCTTTTCAATATTAAGCTAGATTTATTAGGATCTTTAACTGAGAGAATAACAAGTACAACAATCAAATACAAGAGACAATGAACACAGTGTTTTTCCTTGAAAAAACCCCACAAATTCCTCAGAGATAGAATCAACACCAAAATAGTAAAGCCCCAAAACAGTAAGTGATCTCCCAATAGTAGTAATATTCTTCTTGTCTAACCCCAGTGTCTTCTCCTTCCTCAAGTATGCACTACACTTGAGTGTGTATGTCTTGTGTGATAAGTAGAGACTCCAGTTCTCTATTTATACTAATCTCGACATGACTAAAACCCTACTAGGGCCGACCTCTACTAGGAGAGTCTAATAACCCTAGTGCCCCAGAATTGCGGGGCCTTTAACACTTAGACAATCGGAGGATTACCCACCATGACTTGACATGACTTGTTTACATTATTGATCCTTCCGATCGGAACATTGGGGCATGACAACATGAATCAAATACATAATACATACATCCTAGAATAAACATCAGGTTACAATACATAAGATACATAGATGAATATATTCTGAAGTTACAAATACATCAACACTCCCTCTTAACTAGGAATGTATTCTTTTGACACAATTTTCAGCACTAGTATTCTTATTTGTATCAGCTAGATCATCTCGTCTTATGCATCTCAAGTCTTCTGAGTCTTCAAGTCATCTTTGTCTTCAAGTCATATTCGTCATCGGATTTGGATAATCTCTCGATCTAGATCATCATGGGATATCATCACTGGATCTGGATCATAACTCGATCTGGATCATCACTCAATTTGGATCATCACTAGCTATCATCACTAGATCTGGATCATCGCGGGTGCTATCTCATGATTCTTCTCGTCACAGGAAGTTCTACAGAGCCAGCCCTTTTTCATGCTGGTTGTAGGCCTAGCCTCCATGTAGGTATTTTCTAGCACTTATATCTGATCAACACATGATACGAAGAATGGCTCATCATTTCTATCTGATCAACACATGATGCAAAGATAGATACTGCACTTACATCTGATCAACACATGATACGAAGAATGGCACGCCCAGCACTTACATATGACCTACTCGTCAGAAAGGCATGCCTAGCACTCACATCTGATCATGTAGGAACTAATCCTATAATCATATCAGAGAGGCCCAGCACTTACATCTGATCAACACATGATCGAAGAACGGCTTCAATATCTCTATCTGGTCAACACATGATGCAAAGATAGATACTGCACTTACATCTGATCAACACATGATGCGAAGAATGGCACTGCACTTACATCTAATCAACACATGATGCGAAGAATGGCACATTACTTATATCTAATCAACACATGATGCAAAGAATGGCTTAGCACTTACATCTGATCAACACATGATGCGAAGAATGGCTCTGCACTTACATCCACCCAGTGAGGGAACACATCCCAATACTGATAGAAGGGCTATGCACTCATATCTGATCATGAGGGAAAACATCCCAACAATCATATCAGAATGGCCCCCAGTCCTCCTTGACTGAGCTACCTGGTAACTGACCAGGTGCCTCCGTTCTCCTATAGAATGGTAGTTTCCCTTACATCTGACCTACTCGTCAAAATGGCCAACACTCACATCTAACATGGAAGGAACTTAATCCTTTAGCCATGATATAATGGTTCAGCCCTTACATCTAATCAAGTGGGAACACATCCCTCTATCAAATCAGAATGGCTACTCAGTCCTACACTGAGTGTTCCTAGTAACTAACCAGGTGCCTCCATTCCTAGATTGACAATTTCCCTTACATCTATCCTACTCGACAGAATGGCCAGCACTCATATTTGACATGAAAGGAACCAATCCTCTCACCATGACAGAATGGATCAGCCCTTACATCTGACAATGGAAGGAACTAATCCTCTCACCATGTCAGAATGGATATGGGTCTCATCACTTTCTCTTGGAGGAAACCTTGATCTGGAGAACACCAAGCTTCTCCCTGAAGTACTCAAACTTCAGCCTAGCCAATGGCTTCGTCAATACATCGGCTATCTATTCCTCCATCGCAACATACTGGAGCTTCACTACTCCCCTCTACACCATATACCTGATATAGTGATACTTGATCTCGATATGCTTCGACTTGTCATGGAACACTGGATTCTCTAACAACTTCATGCAACTCTGGTTGTCACAATGTATACAAGTAGCATCCAACTGGAGATCAAATATATCAGACAGTAGCTTCCGTAGCCATACTGCCTCACAACTAGCTGAACAAGCTGTGACATACTCTGCTTCAGCTGTACTCAGTGCCACACAGGATTGCTTCCTACTAGACCAAGAGATCACACCTGATCCCATATTGAAGCAACACCCTAAAGTACTCTTCCTATCGATGGCACTTCCTTCCCAATCTGAATCAACATAACCTTCCAGGTTAATCTTTTGATTCGCATCGTATTTGAGCCCATAATCAACTGTACCCTTCTGGTACCTTAGAATACGCTTTGCAGCAATCAAGTGAACACTTCTCAGATCTGTCAAGAACTGGCCCAAGGTGTTTACAACAAAGCAAATTTCTGGTCTCGTGTTCGTCAGGTACATCAATGACCCAATCATCTGATGATACATTGTAGCATCAACCAACTCTGATGAAGCATCACTCAATGGCTTTAGGTTCAATGCCATAGGTGTGGTCATAGCCTTGCAGTCCACAATCCCAAACCTCTTCAGGATCTCTACTGCATACTTCCCTTGTCCAAGGAATATTCCATCTGTACTTTGCCACACATTTATACCTAGAAAGTAATGCATCATCCCCAAGTCCTTCATTTCGAACTCAATAGCAAGCTTTCTCTTCATATCAGTAATCAACCCATCCGTACCTATCACAAATAGATCATCTAAATATAGTAGAAGCATCACTGGGTTGCCATCCTCAACCTTATAGTAAAGGTTGGAATCTGCTTTACTCTTGGTAAATCCCAAACTAGATAGAAAGCTATCAATTCTGTTGTACCAGGTCCTGGGTGCCTATTTCAAACTGTACAGGGATTTCTTCAATTTGCATACATGAGACTCTCTATTATGTGTCTCAAAACTGAGTGGCTGTTCTACATACACTTCCTCTTCCACTACACCATTCAAGAAGGTAGTCTTGACATCCATTTGGTGTATCTTCCATTTCATCACTGCAGCCAGAGCAAGTACTGATATGATGGAAGTGTATCTAGCTACAGGTGCAAAGGTTTCTTCATAGTCTATTCCTTTTTTCTGAGAGAAACCTTGAGCTACAAATCTTTCTTTATACTTTTCAATGCTACCGTCTACAACATCCTTGATCTTGTATATCCATTTGGAAGTTACAACTAACTTCCCTTTTGGTCTTTGGAAAACATCCCAAACATCATTATTCATGATCGATTGATATTCTTCGATCATCGCATCCTTCCATTCTTTCCATTCTACTGCTTCTTCATAACTGGAAGGTTCTTTATCAATGAAATCACATAGTAAAGCTACATACCAAGAGCAGGATCTGGTTCTCTTTCTTTCTCTATGATTCTCTTCTGGAGCCCCATATCTTTCCACACCTTGGATAAGTTCATGTACCCAAGTAGCTTTCCTCTTATGAGGATTTTTCTCCAGAGGTGGATCTACAGGTCTTTGTGGTTCCTCAAAATCTCGATCTTCTTCTTGATCTTCTTTGTTCATGGTTGTGTCATGAATTCTGGGTACTTCTGCTTCTACTTCTTCAGGTTCTTCAGCAGGTCTCTTTCTAGATTTGTTGTAGGCTATGTCTTCATCAAATGTCACATCCCTGCTAATGTCAATCTTCTTTTATCTTGGGAAATAGATTCTATAAGCCTTCGGGATTTTAGAGTATCCCACAAATATGCCCTTCTTTCCTGAAGGATCTAATTTTGTTCTCTTCTCTTTTGGAATGTGTATGTACACAGGACATCTGAATATTCTGAGATGGATGACTTCTGGTTTCTTTCCAGAAAAGACTTCTTCAGGATTCTTGTTTTCGAGTACTCTATTTGGAGTCTGGTTCTATACATACGCCGTTGTTCTGGCAGCTTTAGCCCAAAGATGCATAGGAAGATCTTGATCATGAAGCATTGCTCTTGTAGCTTCCATGATGGTTCTATTCTTCCATTCCACAATCCCATTCTGTTTTGGATTATAAGGAGTGGACAACTCCCTCTTAATCCCTGATTCTTTGCATATCTCTTTGAATTCATTCGAAGTGAATTCTCCGCCATTGTCTGATTGAATGGTTTTGATCTTCTTTTCATTATGGTTCTCGATCAAGGCTTTGAATTCCTTGAACTTATTGAATACTTCATCTTTGTTATTTATGAAGTAAACCCATGTCTTTCTAGAAAAATCATCAATAAAAGAAACATAGTATGCATACCTGCTTAGTGAGTTTGATGACATGGTACCACATACATCAGAGTGGATGATTTCTAGTATGCCTTTAGATTTGCTTTCGCTGCTGGGAAATGTCTTCTTTGTATTCTTCCCTTTTGCACATCCTTTGCAAACTCCATCATGTTTTTCTTGGAATTATGGAATACCTTCAACAACTTTGCTTGCAATAGGTAGTGCTCTGTAATGCACATGTGCAAGCCTTTGCCAAAGTTCATTTGGCTCTATTGTGTCATGTACCAAGGCTTGTTCTAGATGGCCCTTCAATTTGTACAACCCTCCTTCTTGTTCTCCAATCACTATTGCATCATTGATAGTCTTACCTCTTGGCCACATGATGACTTGACCATATATGAATGCAACTTGCATCCCTTTTGCATCCAATGCTGATATGGAGAGAAGGTTCTTCTTGAGTCCTGGCACAAACAATACTTCTTTCATTGTTAGAGAATTACCAGAGTCTAGTTTATTATGAATATTCCCCACTACCTTTTATTGGATATTGGTAGTCATATCCTAGCTTCACCTTGTGAGGTGATTCATGTTCTGATAGTCTCACAAAGGATTCCTTGAATCCAGTCATATATTTGGAATCCCCACTGTCTATAATCCAATCATTACTTCCATGAGAAATGTTACCTATGAGAGCGGAGATCAGAACATATTCATACTCGCTTGAAGAATCTTCACTTACATATCCAGATCTCTTATTGGATGTTTCATCATCCTCTGCAGCATGAGTATGATGTCTTCTTTTGTTCCCTTTATTCTTATGAGAGTGGCCCTTGTTCTTAGGGTAGTCTTTTGCAGAGTGCCCTCTTTCATCACATGTATAACATCTCAATTTTGATATCTCTTCTACTATTCTCTCTGAGATGAGAATCCTTACCTTTGGAGTAATGAGATCTTCTTCTGATTTTATTGGAGTGGGCTATGAGGGCTTGGTATTCACTTCCCATCTTCTCTTCTTGAGCTGCTATCCATGCTTCTTCTTGAGAACATTATTCCCATAGTTTGCTGAATTTGACTAACTTCTTTCTAGCATAGATTCCTTGAATGAAAGCATCCCATGACCTAGGAAGGCCATTCAGTGTTGTCATCACAATCTCTGCATTTTCCACTTCTTCATCTATAGCTTCTAATTGTTCCTTGATCTAAGAAACCCTTGTGAAGTAAGACTGGATGGTCTCTTCATTTTGAATCTTCACATTCTTCAGTTGATTCCTCAGAGTCATCTTCCGGTTTATGTTCTTCCCTTCAAATAATTTGGTTAGGGCATCAAACATGGCTTTAGGTGTCTTGAGAGAGGACACCTATGGGATAAGGTGATCCTTGATAGAATCAACAATTATCCTCTTTTTCATAACCATATTTTTCTTATGTAAGGCCTTTTCCTCATCTCCCTCTGGAACTGGAACCTCCTCATAAATGTAGGAGTCTAATTCATTCTCTTCCAGGACCAGGGAGATCCTATACTTCCAGGCTCAGAAGTTATTAGCTCCCTCAATATTTTCATCAAGCTTGGTATGATGAGACATATTTAAAATGAGAATATCAAATGGAAATATAAGAGATCTTAGATCTTACTAGGTCAAAATGTCGGATCTGAGACTTGAGCTGAAATCCTGCAGAGCTGGTTCAGGAGCAAATTCGGGTTTTTCTTTTACGGAGTTCTATCCACCCAAATGCCTTGATATTTGTCCCTAACTTTGATTTTGGGGAGGAGATAAATCTAGGCTTGGGCTCACTGAAAAATTCCTCTTCTGTGAAAAATCCCTAATTTTCGGTAGCAGTGACAGGTCCAAAACTGAAAAACCTCATAATTGGATTCTGCTTCGATAGAAAGATGCGCCCTAAGGAAGAGAATTATTCCACCTTAATTTTTCTGAAAATATATGGAGGAATATCTACAAACTAGGAATCCCTATTTCTCACAGTTGCACAGTGTCTTCTTCTCAGGTTAGCTCTGATACCATGCTAGTTTTTCAACATTAAGCTAGAATTATTGGGATCTTTAATTGAGAGAATAATAAGTACAAAAATCAAACACAAGAGACAATGAACACAATGTTTTTTCTCAGGGAAACCATAAAGGAGAAAAGCCCGCAACTTCCTCAGAGATAGAATCATCACCAAAACAGTAAAATACCCAAAATAGTAAGTGATCTCCCAATAGCAGTAATCTTCTTCTTGTCTAGCCCCAGTGTCTTCTCCTTACTCAACTATGCGCTACAATTGAGTGTGTATGACTTATGTGATAAATAGAGACTGTAGTTCTCTATTTATTCTAATCCCAACATGACTAAAACCCTACTAGGGCCAACCTCTACTAGGAGAGTCTAATAACCCTAGTGCCTCGGAACTGCGGGAACTTTAACACTTAGACAATCGGAGGATTACCCACCATGAATTGACATGACTTGTTTACATTATTGATCCTCCCAATCAGAACATTGAGGCATGACAACATGACTCAAATAAATAATAGATACATCCTGGAATAAACATCAGGTTACAATACATAAGATACATAGATGAATACATTCTGAAGTTACAAATACATCAACATGTGGTCCAAGATTAATATTAGGTTCAAAATTATATCTTTGAGCATTCGGGATAATCTCATACAAGAGTCTGGATTGAGCATAGATCAAATCCAACTCTTGAGCCCTAAAAATAGCTTGGTCCTCATTTTGAACTCTGGATGTAGAAACATCCTTCACAATGTAAGGTAATAATGACTTGAGGAACCACTCTAGAAGAAACTCTGGTGGTATAAAGGTTTTAATTAATCGTTTTCATCTACATCACTGTTGAATATGGTACGAAATATGCATAGCTTTATCTTGTCGAAATGTCAAAAATAGTTCGGTATCGATGCTGTAAAGTACGAGTAGCTGAAAATGATTAAGAAAATTCATGGAAAGGTCATCAAATGTAGTATAGGTACCCCTTGGTAACTATATATACCATTTCACCATAGGATCCATGAGGGTGTGTTGAAATAGCCTCAAACAGATGGATTCATCATGTAAGGATTTAGAAGAGTACCAAAGGTGGAAGGTTGAGACATGCTCACTAGGATCTTCACCAGCCTTACCTTCAAACTTGGGAATGTCTGAAGGAAGCTTGTTTGAGACTGTCGGCCATGCCAGATTATGAAACATAGGATCATTTGTCAATATCAACAAATTAGGTAGGTTCAAGGTCACAAGGAAAGGAAGCCTAGGTTGAGTCGGTCGATGCCATGCTCCCTAGTAGGACTGATTCATATAAGGTTGATTTCTATACACACCATGGCCTTGACCATTGGGATAATAACCTCCTCCCATTTGACCCATGAAGGAATGCATGGAACCATTGTGATGCAAAGTACCTTGATTATGAGGTGCTACAACGCAATAATTAGAAGAGTAAGCGGGTTTTTGATACCCGTACCCATACGGTTGATAGTTTTGTCTGTACTGTGGTCCATAATAATGTCCATAGAAAGCTCCGTAGGATGTACCATGAGATTGAACATGGGATAATCCATAAGGTGTCCCATGAGATGGTCCATAGTTAGGTATATGGGACGCTCCATGAGTTGGACCATGAGATGATCCAGAAACATGTACATGACATGCTGACACAATAGGAGGAACTTAAATTTGTGATACTATAGTGTTAGCATTCGTAGGACGAAAATGGATTGTAGTCAAACTTTGGCCCGATGGACCACTAGAGTTAGGAAGAGGATGCAGAAAAAAACATTCAAAGTAATAGGTTGAGAAGATGATGGAATATGTCAAGGAATATAGCTTGTACCCCAAATATTCACATGTCTCGGCTGAGGTCCCTGAAGAGGAACACTAGTGCTAGTTTTGGGCTATGTTTGTGAAGGAATTGCCACTGCTGGAGTTGATGGCGCAATGTGACTACTATTACAAAACCTCTCTGCATGGAAAGGAATGGAAGTTCCCTTAGATGTAGTACTAGGGTCACTAACCAGTTCGACATGAGGTGTGAGACTAGGATTGAGAATATCAGGCATGCCATATCTAATGTGGCTAGTGCTAGTGGGTTCATGGTGAGTCTCTTCACCCGGATAGTATAACCAATACTAGGGGTGAGAGCTAATGTAATCAGGAAACTGTGATAAACCATCTTGTGACGGTCCAGTCCCATCAGGACCAGACTCAGGAGGAGTTCAATATTTGCTTGAAGGATCAAATTCTGCCATCAAAGGCAGGGATGGTGGAAGCTCCAGGACCTCAGGCTCATGACGACTCATGGTGAGATCTATGTGTGAATCAAATTGATGACTAGTTTTACCAAACTGTCTGGGTCTCTCTCCCAAAGGAGGAGGAGATGTAGAAGGTGGAAGACCTGCTAAATGATGAGAGTGATGGGGAGCCGCACTTGGATCCACAATGACTCAAAAAAATAGAAGAATCAATCTATCTACACAACCCTAAGAAGACTAGTGTGCACAGAGCATACACCTAAGATAATATAAATCGAAACAACAAGAAAACCAAGGGTAGGATAAGTGAGCTCCCAAATGAAACAGGTATGTCTTGCCTAGGAGAGGCTTGAGAGTCCCATACACAACAAGCAGAGGTTCGTAACCAATTATAGTGTCCCTCAGCTTCAACACATATAGGGACTGTGCTGTTCGACCCCTACCTCGCCAGGAAACCTACAGAATAACCTCTGCAAATACCCCCTCGATAACCTAGGTAAGGAAACTAAGGTCACCTTAATATAAAAAATTCTCAGGTGGACAGTAGAATGTGGGATTGACCACATGGGAAGGGTATCAAATCCTGAAGCATGAAAGCACAACTGGTACCCCATGGGTGCACCAATCAATACCTCAAAGCCCCCCAGATACAAATACAATCCTGGAAATATCTTTGGTGCTCATAGAAAGTAACCAGGGGTCATGCTAGTCACAATCGCATGCACTACCTCATGCTTAACTCCCGTGTAAGAGGAGCATCCTTAGAAACACTAATTATACCAAGGGTTTCATAGTATCACCTGGATAGAAACCTAATTGTTTTGTTTAGTGTTCTTGGAGAATTAACTTACAATGAAGTATTCCAACACCCTAAAACCTAATCTTGTTGATGCACCCTAGAAAAAAAAAGAGTGTAATTCATTTTATTAGGCGTTGATTTTATTTGGATGTTATACTCAAAGGGTAATGGTCGTGGAACTTATGGTGTTATGACACAACATGAAGCAAAATGAACACCTAACAATCAATGCAAATGCACTGTGTAGAATGAAAAACAGGGTATGCTACTACGTGAAGTGAAATTTTTTTCCTTCAAATGTAAGTGCAATCATTCCTATATGAAAACATGACTGAAATTCACCAAGAAAACCTAATGCAAGTACCATGCTAATTCAAAATGAAAGAAACGAATAATTATGCAAAAAGAAAAATATTTTTGTATTTTTGAATTAAATGAGATATAAAAGAAAAAAAAAAGACTCTACAACCCTTAGACTCTACAACCACTCACAAACAACAACCAAGCAAAGCACTAAGGTAAAAGAGACGTAATGCACTAATCTCAAAACAAAAAAGTAGAAAATGAATGACAAGAACATTTCTAAAAATCAAGCTAAAAATATTCTCTGGTCAGAAATAGAGCATTCAAACAGACTCCATAAGCATCCAAGAAAACTCAATAATCATCCAAAATCAACCAGCAACACTTAATCCTCCCCATAAGGATAAAAATCAAGGAATACACAAATGTTCTTAGTAAACCTGCGCACATATGTGGTCGTTCAAGGAAAACCTGTGTGTATACGCGACTGTGAAAGGTAAACCCCCGTACAAGAAGAAAAATAAGGCATACAAACAAGCCGAGACAAAATTTACTCCTTTAGGAGCCTACTGGGAAAATATGCCCCCATACCCGACATAGAAATAAAGAAATCAGATCAATTCAAGTACATTGAATACCAAAAACTCCCAAAGAGAAACAACTAGGAACCACCCTATTATGGTCGCCAATTCTGTTACGAAGAGAAACTTCCTATGGCTTCCGGTATACTACAATAGACAGATAGACCTTAGAAATAAATCCCTTCCAAATATGCAAGAGAAACCAAACATTTAACACTAAAGGATCTCAAATCATACCTTATTCTGGACGGTTTAAGTAGAACCCCATTAAGCTTTTTCCAATCCCACATGCGCTAGCAATTTTCTCTCAACAATAGGAAACAAGACAAACATGTTATATAATATGGTGTTATATCTACTCTAGCATATATAATCAACAATGTATATGCAATTAAAAACATCCATGGATTCAATACTCATTGAAATGCACATTATTGGATAGGAAGAGATATCCCTATTAATCAAATCAGAGATTACACAAGTGACAACCTCTATCGGCACGTCTACGAACTGAAAAAACCAAGTCCTCCACCTGTGCCTCCACCACCTAAATCCTCCATCTCTCGATAGAAATCTCACAAGAAAAGGCAATCTTGGGAAGAACACAAAGTTCTCCAAAGGGACAAACAGATGCAAACTCAAGTATATGCAAGCTATGACAACAATGGACTGTAGTTTCCTTGCTCTTCAATTCCTCCTCTTCAATGTATCCAAGGGGTTCCTTATATAGAACTCCAAAGGGGTAATGGAGGTTCAAATATGAGTGATCTTGGGGAATATGGAACGCTAAGATTCAAGTGGTTCGGACACACATTAAGGAAAAATACAAAAATATCTGGACTTATGCACACATCCCCATGTACGCGGGTTTGAGGTCAAAAGTCACGTATAAACGCAAGTATGGGATTAAAAGTCACATACAAAAATAAACATGTGTTTTTAGGGATGAACTTGGAAACATCAAAGTATAATATCAGTCCACGGGGTACAAAGAGTCTACAGAGGGACAGGGAAGGCCATAAATATGTGATCAACCATGTGTGGTAAAATCATCTATAACATCCGGTTTCAAATGACCTACACATGAGTGAAGTAATGCAATATTGATTAGATATCACCTAAGAAGGATTATCTGACATATTGATGAGTAAATTATGTTTATGATCATGATGTTGACATTCACTCAATTGTGAATGCAGTATATTATGATTTTTTATTGTCAATGAAAAATCATGTGAAGTTATCAGCAAGGATTAAAGTTTTATAATGTTTTTGAATGATTGAAAAAATTTATGAAGCATGTATTCTTATGGTCTGTTGAGTGTGACAAGAAGGGAAGGTACATGAACCACAAGAAATCATGGGTATGTAAAGACTCTAGTTGAGTCGTCGACTATGGCATGTGATATCAATCTTGTTATGATATGATTTAATTAGTATATGTGTGATGCATATAAGGTATTATGTGCATGGAATCTGGATGAGTCGAGTACCTTCAAGAGTTAACGTGAATTAAATATTTATATTGGGTTTGAAATATTGTTTATAATATTTGATGCACATGATGTTTTATGTGCAGATGATGGGATTGTGATTGTCAATCGATCCACATCATGTGATGGGGCTAAAAAATTATACATGTAAGAAAAGATAATTGGATGACACAATGAACTTTGAATAGAGTGAAGAAAAATCCAGTTCATCATTTGCGTGTGCTATGAGGGTAGGTCTCAATTTGGTCGTTCATAAAGATTATTATTGGGGGACGTGCAATAGGGATTCGACCTTATTCCCCAGGAACCAGCTGGCTCTTCCTAGGGTAGGATAAGTGATGTAACATTGGCTCAGTCATCATAACCAACTCTCTCCTATGGGAATTATCAAAACAACATGTTGAGAGCATAACACCTTGATAATTCTGGTCACGACGAGAATGCATTGGTAATCACCAATTAATTAAATTAAGGGGAAATAATAAATTGATCATAAAGAACTTTAAGTAAAAAAATAATAACAAAATAAAATAATAAAATAAATAATAAAAAACAAATAAAAAACAAATAAACAAATAAATAATAAATAAACCAATAAATAAATAAATAAGGATAAATAAATTGAAATAAAGCTAAATTAAGAAAACAATTAATAGAGTAAATTAAGGCACTTAAATTAAAGAGAAATCCTAACTAATCGGAAAAGAATTAGAAAACTAAAGATGGCTAAAAAGTGGGTTGGTGAATAAAATAAATCAATCAATTAATTAAAGTAACTAATGAGTTAACTGAAAGTGGTGCATGGGATGGATGGGAACTAAAGAAATGGTTAATAAAATATAAAGAAAATGAAGGAAGGGGGATCTGGTTCTCACATCTTCTTTTTCTTCGGTCCTACCATAGTTTGGAGCCCAAACCCTTTGGGTGGCTTTAAGGCGACTATGGAAGAGTGGGATTGAGTATGAGATGAGTGAGGTTGGGATCCTCCCAGTACCATCCTAGCATCATACTTCTATTTCTAGAAAGGTATTGTCAACCTCATCGAGATCGAGGGTCCTGAGGAAAGGAGAGTACCCGTTAGGGTATGGTAGAGAGGAAATCGGTGGATCCGACATGATTGGAAATTTGTCCGAAGCATGCAATGAATATTTCAAGAGAGAACAAGGCTAGGAGAACCAAAATATATTTTTGAGTACGCAAGATCTCACAGAGAGGGCCTCGGCAAAAAAATATCCCTCGACGACAATAGAAATTATCGACATATTTTACAAGTTAGGTATGTTATGTTGTTTATTTTCTTATTGTTATATAAAAGTAAATTATGTAGTTAATTTGATCTAGATTTTTATATCCATGCATATCAGTGTTATAAATTTTTGGACCCTGTGGAGGATCATTACATTTATATATATGTATCCATCCAAATATTTATAATGTTCTCATTTGTTATCATCACCAAGCCATATCTAATGAACCAAGTCAAAAGATGTTTATTCATTCTATATACCTATCCATCCAAGTCAAAAGACGTTCATCCTTATACTTAGACACCCAAATCTAAGTAAAAAGTATTTCATAGACATCTAATTATTTTCAATGTTATCATCACCAAGCTATGTCTAACGCACCGATTCCCCAAGTGCAATGCATGCAAAACACATTCATACACAATGAAAACAAGTTTTTTTTAGCATTACAAATTGCAAACACATTTTGTAATGCTAAAACGATTACACATTTTTTTTCGCCACACTTAAAATATGAATTTAAACAAAGCGCATAAACATTTTGTAGCACTATGCTTGACTCTCCACACATGCTTGCATGTCATTCATATTCATATGTGCGTGCTTCATATTTTGCTTTGAATTTACAATGCATCTTCCATGGAGTGTGGTAAACCATGGATAATTGAGCATTCCATCAATCTTTTTAGTATTCCTAGTTTAACTGTGGTTAGTGTTTGCTACAAACCATCATTTTTTATGAATGTTTAGACACATAACATTTTTTCTGCAAATTCCAAATAAGCAATTTAAAAAAAGAAAATATATATGGTTTCTTATTTTTCTTGTGTTATGAATCTTTAATTCAAAAACCACATTGTTTGTAACATCCCCTCTTCTACTCCAATTCTTCAATAATAGAGGATACAAGGTAAATGTGAATGTGCAACTCTAGGGTGAGAATCCTAAGGTTGGTAAAAGAACTGTAAGTAATGTTTTGCGATTTTCCTAAATGGCAATTTTACTTTGTCTTAGGATACTGAAGGACTTGATTCAACTAACTGATTGGGGCATGAATCCACTAGGGGGTGAGTCGAATAGTTTAAAGTCGTGATTTTGATGACACGGTCATCCTCATGTCGTATGCACCTAATAAAATTTAATTGATTTAATAGCCTATAATTTGTTGGTTTTTTTCCTAAGTCTAAATCAATCATAAGATTAATGATGAATGAATTAAGTTGGAAAATGAAATAAAAAATTATTTACATTGTGTTTATCTATTAAGGCTTCAAGTTTAGATTAAAGCTAAGTAAGTTTCTAACTAATATTGCTAATAGACATAATTACTATTCTTATTAGGTCTCAATAAACCATTAACCTCACAAAAGGTAAATATTAATATTTAAGAATAACGAGTACATAAGTTTTTAGAGGAAATGTATTCTTTATATATGTGTGTGTTAAGTGATAAGTTAAAAAAGAATAACATAAAAACTATGTGGAAGTTCTTTATAGTCATAAATATACTTATTAGTGTCCATTCCGATGCATTAATATTGTATTTAAGTGAATAACTGCTAATTAATGGAAATGGTTAGGGTTGCCTCTCACAAGAAAAATCGACTCAATTGGAAGGAGTGTTTTCTATTTATTATTATTAAGGGGACGAACGCATTTTGAAAAAAAAAAAGAATTTTGGTTAAGAAAAAATAGAGTTCAGTGGAAATATGGACGGAGGATGTCGTTGTCATGGAAGAATCGTGTAAGGAAAACAAGGGACCCTCATACCGAAACATTGGTTGACGATACAATTGGAGGAGAGCATAAATGTATGTCAGTCTTGGGTGGAGTACTTTGTCCAGAGCCATTTTTAAAGAAAAGTCTTGGTTAGATTTCAAATATCAAGGTATTGTAACCTCTATTTTTATGCCGTAGGAATTTTCTTAATGAAATAAGATGTCCTAAAAGATTCCTCATCTCCCTGGCCATTAACATCCTGACATGTGTTTCCTGGTTATTGGCGAAATTATTTGTTAAACTTTCGGGTTATTGTATCTCGTGATCCGACAGGGATGGAAGAATGCGACATGGAGTTGATCGGTTGGTTTTTTGTGTCAGCCTTTATTGTGTCAGTTCATATTCTTTCCATGTAAGATCTTCCTCTGCCAAGTCCATGCTTATATTAAACTCACTATGCGTTCTTCTTTTTCGGTCTAGCTCTAGATTTGGTGGAGATTAAAGAACCACAAAGAAAATTTAGGTTATTGCAACAAGTACCAAATTCAAAATGTACATATACAATTTTTTTCATGGAAAGGAAAATAAAATTTTTTCAAATTCAGACCTCATTGTTTTTTTCATGGCTGTTTTTCTCATGCAGTTTACACAGGGTTTTCACATCGATTTTCCATATGTAAATCTCTAAAGTCAAAAATACTATCTTCAACATTTCTTTATCTGAAAATACGAAACTTCACATATCAGAAATGTCAAAGATCGCATCTTGTGGAATTCGAAATCAGACCATATGGTGTTTCTGCAATCGTACCCGTAATTGCCGATTTTTATTTTTTTTACGTCACATCATGGTTAAATTTTGCAGTTCTTATATATCGTAATCAGGCAGGGATGGAGCATGGAATTTAGGTGTGGAAAAAGGCGGCATGGAGTTGATCGGTTAAGTGCACGTTCTGAAAACACTCAGGATTTATTCTATATGTTCATATGGATTTGATTAGTACCATATTTTTTCTCCAGGTGTATTGCATGCTTTCATTACACTTCTATATGTTGTTGTGCATGAATGGATTAATGGACTCCATGGATTGATTTTCAAGTGCATATCCTTCTTTCTAGTTGGTTTTTACCGTGCTTTTTCGATAGGTGGCTTCCATGTTTTTACTACATTTCTATATGTTTTCCTAAACAACTGGTGCTAGAAATTATTTTCAATTGAGGCTTTCAGACAATTTTGCAGTTCATTTCTCTCAATTTGGAATAGATTTGCAAGTATTTTTTCCTTGCTAAGATTTTCTAAGTTTCAGTTTATTTTGGTTTAGGCTATGATTTTAGACAACACCTTTGTGTGTTTAGAATCTTAATTAGGCATGAATTTTCTCATGGTTTTGTTTGACTGCTAGTTCAGGTGATGGAAGACACTTTTCCCATGTCTCTTCATTCACATTAATGCTTCATCAATGCATTGTTGTTCCATTAATGCAATAAACCCTATCATTTATGATAAACATGGGGATGTATATTCAATTTTCCTCATCTAATGACGATCTACAAGATATTCTTACAATATTTCATTTATCGTTTTCGCTACTACACTGCCTTTGGTTACCACATATTAAGAGGCCTTCAGGTAATCACCATTTCTTACTATTTTCTATGTTCCATCTATGCTCTGAATTTTCGTCAGAAGATTTTGAAGTTTGCTAAATTTGCTAAATTTGCTGAATTTGCAGGTATTCCTTAGTTCTTCATTTATTCTGCTTATTATATGGTGAAACACCATTGCTGTGTTTGAACTAAATGCGACACTTGATTTTCTACAAAAAGATTGTGGCATGTATTCGTTATGTCATGCCCGTCAATAAAATATTAGGGGTTCATTTTTTGTGTAATTTAAAATGTTCCTTATGATATGCTGAATCACCCTTCCCATGTTTCCTTTGATTCGTAAAATAGGCATAAACTTATCGAAGGAATAACTTTTGCAGAAATAATAAGAACAGTGAAAATAAAGTGTGAAAATCGTGATTTCGAAATCCTAAATGGCTGAAATAGGAATACTGACATGTTCCTATTTGAGCACATATAATTTCTTGATATGTTGCAAAATTTGATATCAGAATATAGCATGTTCCTTATTTCTACAAAATATGACATACATTTCCAAACACCAAAGTGTCAGAAATTGGAAATAGGAACATGGACATGTTTGTATTTGAACACATAGGATTTATATATATGTTGCAAAATAGGAAGAATTTGAACCTCGCTAAATTTGTAGGTATTGCTTACTTCTTCATTTAGTCTGTTTATTAGATGGTGAAACACCGTTGCTGTGTTTTAATTGAATGTGACTCTTTGTTTGTTGCAGAAAGATTGTGCAATGTATGGTTATGTCATTCATGTCAATAAAATGTTAGGTATAAGTTTTTTTCCTAATTTAAAATGTTCCTGATGAGATGGTGAAACACCCTTCCTATGTTTCAATTGATTCTTACTTCCTTGTTTTCTTGCTATCTGTTGCAAAATCATCCATCTTCCGATTGCAGGTTGCAAAACATAAGACCTAAATTTTCCAATTCCAAAATATCGAAAATTTACAATAGGAACATGGATTTGTTTGTATTTGAACATGTACCATTTTCAGAATCCGAAATGTCAGTTATTGGAAAACATAGAACATACGATTTCTGCAATCGTAAATGTCCCAAAATCGAAAAATATGCTTTTTCGAGTTTGAAAAATGTAAACAAATTGAAAATGTATCTAAGTTCAAATGTTATTTATTCAAATGTATCTATGGAACGGAAATGAGGAAACAAGATAAAAATAAATGAGACAAATTATTTTTCAATTTCCTCATTTGAAAATCAGAAATCAGACCAATACACTTGCTAGAAAAAATGGTATGAGTTTTTTCATTGAGGATCTTTGGTTTGTTTGAACCTGAGTTTAAATTAGGTAAAATTGGGAATTTTCAATTATAAATGTCAGAAATCTGAAATAGGAACATCGACATGTTCCTATTTGAACACATCAGATTTCTGGATATGTTGCAAAATCACAAATCAGATTATAGCATCCTCCTTATTGGAAAACATCGGACATACATTTATGCATTCCAAAATGTCGACAATCAACAATAGGAAAATGGACATCTTCATATTTCAACACATACGGTTTCTACTCGATACATTTATAGCTTAAACAGATTGAAACCAAAGTAATTAAATATGTTAATGAATAACAACAACCATAAAATGCGAATATTTTTTTTTTTATATATCCATTTTATAGTGGACAAATGATTACATTACATTCCAATTTTTTTTTTTATATTTTCATTCTCTATTTCATTTTGCAGGAAAAAATAACCATTACGTTTGGAGACTATGGTAACTAAATATTCTTCACTAGTACAAGTCTCCCCATTAAACCAAGTGAATTCACTCAACTCATCATCTATTCGGTTCTGAATCTCTATTTCGGACGACCTTCACAAGCATGAGATACTTCTTCTAGTTATATATATTCTTATTGTAGAAAATGGAAAACTAAAACAAGGAACTATAATCAAAACTACCCAATGTTCATGCAACATTGTATGTAATATAACGTACATTCAATTTCCTCTCTCTTTTCCTCTCAATCAGTTTCACATTGTTCATGGATTCAATGTTTGTCTTGCAATCATGTCTAATATACTTCATCTCACAAGACCATCGCATTGATTGCACTTGAGGTTGTCAAAGTGGATGCATAAATTATTGGAGATCCTGCAACTTAACACTTACCAGTAGGTTCTCCTTCTCAAATTAGTTGTTCTATTCCACTAATGAACACTAGCTCAATAAATCAAAATCTTGTCTTAGCTGGCTCGACTATCCCATTCACATCACTCTCCTCTTCTACCAAAGTTTGGAACCTTCAAGGGAGAGTTACTGCCAAGACAAACATACATGAATATGGAAACCAACGAGGATCTGCAAAAGTGTTTGGTTTTGACCTTGTTGATGCTTCACACAATGAAATACATATATATGCATTCAATGAATTGGCACTCTCTTTGTATGACCAAATAGAAATTGGAATAGTGTACATTGTATCAAATGGCACAGTTAAAGCATCCAATCCAATTTTCAACCATTTGAAAAGCCATAAGGAGATTTTGCTACGTTCCACTTCAACCATTCAAGAATGATTAGATGAATATCCCTTAATACCTTTAAGTTTCTTTAAATTTAAAACTATTAAGGAGATTCAACCTATACCAGTAAATTCCATGGTTGACCTTCTTGTAATTGTCATTTCAGTTTCACCTACATCCATGGTACGAAAATGAGATGGTGTTGAAATTGTTAGGTGAACCATTGGAATTTGTGACATGTCAAGGTACAGTATTGACATAACAATTTGGGGAGAGAATTTCGAAATTCAAGGAGTTAAGCTTTCCAACCTTCATGCTTTATCTACTCCTCGAGCAGTAGTGATCAAGGGTGGTCGTGTTATAGATTTTAATGGAAAATATGTTGGCGCTATTTTGAACTGTACTATATTTATAAACCCAAGTATTGAACAAACATCAGTTCTCCAAACATGGTTTAATGACAATGGATTTCGTTTAGCATCTCCGTCTTTGAGTAGCAAATTCAGTGCCTCTACTTCTGCTCGTCGAAAAGTCATTTCCATCAATGAGCTACAAACTCTACAAGCATCTAAAAAATCTATTTGGTATTCTCTTGCTGCAACGATAAAAAATGTTAACATGAATTACTTTCATTTCCTTGCATGTCCTCTTTTTTTGATGGTATACAATGCATGAAAAAGATTGCCGACAAAGTTGGAGACATTTGGCATTGTGGTAAATGTGATGGGGAGTTTGTTGAATGTGGCTACCGATATATCCTAAAGGTTGAATTGGAAGATGTAACTAGAAATATTCCTAGTGTGATCGCTCTTTTGATGATGCTATAAAAAAACTCATGGGCATCTCAGCAAAATAACTATGTCTTCTTGCAGCTGAGTCAACATCAATTGCTGAAATAGTCCAAAGAATCTGCAAGAAACAATTACTTCTTTCTCTTTCAATTAGAAAAGAAACATTCTCTGAAAATGCAGACCTAAAAGTTGTAACTGTGATGGTTGAAAATACATCATCGACAACTTCACTTGACACATAAATATACAAGTTTGTTCAACTTGTCTGTAATGAATGTTTTGATGAATTGAGGAAAATACATGTGTCTTCTGTTAACTGAATCAACATTAATTGTTGAAATTGGACAGCTAAAAGTTGTAATTTTCATGGTTGAAATACCTCATCAACAACTTCACTGCAAATCATTCATACTTCGGATTCTGGAAACTGTATGTTTTCCAATAATGAACACCCTAAGTTACGATTTTGTGAAATATGTGCTTGTTGTTATTAATTTCTCAAAATTTAATAACTATGTTTTCCAATAAGGAACAACCTATATCCCAATTTCCGATTCTCCAATTTCCAAAATTACATTTATATATAAATAATAACTTATGTCTGCTTACTTATTCATACTTGTTTTAGGTAATGAAATTAAAAATTGTTCTTTCAAGCTTGTTAGGTCAATATATAGAATCAAACCTAGTTTAGACACCAAATTTCCATGAAATTTACATAGAGATCGATGAAAAATAACAGAGAGCGAATTTAAAATAGGCATGAACTTAACAGAGGAATAACTTAAGTGAAAATTTCGAATTCCAAAATATTGGAAATAGGAAGTATCGAATATTGGCACTATGAACATGGATATGTTTGTATTTGAACACATAGGATTTCTGTATATGTCGCAAAATAAGAAATAGGGTCATAACATGTTCATTATTTTCACACGTAAATTTTCTAGAATCCGAAATGTCAGTTATTGGAAAACATATGACATAGGATTTCTACAATCCTAAATTTTGATACTTGTGGATGTCATCTGAGATATAGATTTAGACCTTAATAAATGACCCTCACAATATTTTTTCTGACTCTGTGTTAATGTGATCACTGCAATCACTACTATCACCGTTAACTTGCAGCAACGTATTTTTTTTTGTCTTATGTGATTTATTTATCTAATAAATTCAATAATATATTTTTACTTTGTTTTGCATCTAAAATATTCAAGAACATGCCAAGATATGTCTACACCATTGTTTTATCCTATTATGTGATAAAGGTTCTTAGCTAATTGGATATAAACCAAAAAAAATTACTATTGCTTTGGTTTTTACCTTCTAAAGGAAAGATAGTGGTTTTGAAAAAACTTATCAAAAACCCATTTTCGATCTTAAGTTCGAACGTGAATATAATGAAAATGGTTTTCAATCTTAGTGAGTTTAAAGGAGTTTTTGTATTTGAACTCTAAGTCAATTTCCAATAGGAAAACAGAGTCGTGCTTCTCCTTGAAGCATGTCATGAAAAACTTCAACTGTATGGTCGAAAAAAATCAACATTTTGTCTTCCTTAAAGATTGTTGATTTCCTATTTCCAATTTCCAATTATCAAATATGGAAAACCGCAAATTTGAGATTTTGTTAAGGTTATTTTGCGTATCCTCTATTTTCAATTTCTGATATTGGAAACCAGATACTCAGAAACTCATGTTTTTGTTGAAATAATTTGTTGGATTCGCGATTTCCGATACCCAATATTTCCGATATCAAAAATTGAGAAGCAAATAAATTAGTTACGATTTCATATTTACAATTTCCCATTATCGAATATGGGAAACTAGAAACCAGAGAAAATATCGGAAACCAAACACTCGTACACTGCTATTTCTATTGAAATAATTTGTTAGCTTCCTAATTTCTCATACATGAAATTTTGAGAAAATTACAATTGATCTCATGTAAATTACATTATGGTTGATTTGGTTATTATTTATTTATTCTTGGTTATGTACATGCAATGAGTTAATATTTTCTTTTTGTATTTTGCTTTATACTGATAAACTTTGTGGTTAACAATTTTACGAATTTCTTGTCGGCATTACTCCAACTTATGACAAGGAACAAGCCGATGCATGAAGAAGAATTGTATATGGAAAAAAAAGAGATAAAAACAACAAGAGATAACGTCTTATTTACAGAGATTCATAGCTACCAGTGGATATGTATTATCTAGTTTCTCTTCCTGAACCTTCCAACAGACCTTCGCTTCGACCATCTATGATAAATCCATCAAGCACCCACCTCGATGGTGCACATCAATGATTTCAGAAAAAATGGACCAACTGCGTGATATGCATGTCTTATCAATTTGCAAATAATGTTATCCTGTTATTGTAACAAAAAAACTCCATGATGCATATACTTTTTCTTGTTGTATTCTAGAATGAAAAGGCCATTGCTTTTCATTTGAAAACAATATGGATCCAGGCATCCAACCACTTGTACTCGCAACACTTACACAGGTTGAAAAAATGATGATTAGTAGTGCTAAACCAGTTTTACAAGTTATATAGGCTCATGGTGGTCAATATAAATATTCTAGACATAATATTTGCTTCCCCTAGGACATTTCCTATATTGCTAAATACCTGCCCCATTTAATATCAGAACTCGACATCCTTGTTGTTCACAAATGAAACTCTAGAAACAATCCATATGAACTGTTTGTTAGTCATACACGTGTTCTTGTTTTCCTTGAATACAAAATGGAAAATGACCCATACTACAAGGATGTACATGTCAACTTAGTTGCATTATCTTCACTGCCTCTTGTCTCAACAGACATTTCACCTTGGATTCCACATATTAATAGCAATGATACATTATCTTGTCAGCAAAGCTTGTCCTCTACAGTTGATCCACCAAATTCATTTCAACCCTATGAAATCGAATCCTCTTTATTTATTTCAACACAACCTAATGCTAGAACTGAAGTTGAAGAAATTAGACAATTTTTACATATACCAAATACTCCACTATCACCTTCAATTGATTGGCCTCCTATAGGAATTTCACCTATCAATGAGTACAACACAGAAGAACTTATTTCCATGGATTTTCCAACTTTGTTCCCCACAGATGTAGCAGTGCTTAAACAACCACGCATTCATGAGGTTGATATGCACGAATATGCACTTCACCTAATTCACTATCGTGACAATAGATTTGGGAAACATCCTTGATTTCGCTACTACATATACAATGTAATTATGCGTCAGTGGAGTAATGCTACAACCTATGTTTTTGTCAAAACTAATATTAAAGATACACTACCTCTGACAATACTTGAACTTGTTAACCAATTGGAAGTCATGTCTAATCTGAAAATTGATGAGCAGGTCGCAAGGTTTGGATCTTCATTACATGGAACACACTCATATTGGAACAAAAGTAGGGCTGAAATAACTAATATGATCAATAAACAAGGTACACCAACTTTCTTCTTTACCCTTAGTGCAGCTGATACAAAATGGCCAGATTTGCATGCTCTGATGCTTGCTACATGTTCTACCAGTTTAGCTCAATACTACCAATGAAAAGTTCACAAAATCATATTGAATCCACATATTACATCTCAATACATGCACAATATATTCAAGACTCCTTCAAGAGGTGATTGAAAAAGGTTTTCATATAACAGATTCTTAGTGCAAGTATTTTACAATCTCTTCGTTCTTATTTTTCTCTTCGTATTTTTCACTTTATAGATTTTGATTTCTAATATATTCATTTTCCTTCGATGTATGTATGAATGGAAACATAGAGGATCGACACACACTCATGGTTTTATTTGGTTGGAAGATGCACCAAATATGGACACATATTCTCATAGTTGAAGCTGTAATTTTTTTTTTGACACATATGTTACATCTTGGAATCCTCGTGATACTCACTTGTCAATGTCCAAGTTGCACCATTCTATAGAAAATGATCCATTCAGTATTGCATCAACATCCATATTTGCATCAAACTACTCATTTGACTATGAACAGCTTGTAAATTTTGTTTAAAGACACACTAGATGTTTAGAATCAACTTGCCTTCACAAAAAAGGAACATTTGTGAAATGTCACTATGGTTTTCCATATGAGCTCCAAGTTCCTTCTTCATTATTCATTGATGCAAATGGATGTAAAACATAAATTCCTGCAAGAAATGATTCCCTTCTCAATATTCACAACCCTATCATGCTTTCAATATCGAGCGATAATGTTGATTGCCAACTTGTTCTTTGTAAACATGCTGTCCTCAAATACATCTCAAGGTATGCATCAAAAGTAGAGCCAAAATCAGAAAGATACCATGAAATTATCTCTTGCCTTGCACATGCAGCACCAAGTGACGATCCCATTCTTCAGCCAATCAAACAATTACTTTCCCAAGCAGTTGCAGAACGAGACATTAGTGCACAAGAGACATGTCACTTTCTGCAAAAACTCCCACTTGTTCTTTGTATATGTCAGTTCTTTTCACTCAATATGAGTCAAAGTGCTTTCTGACATGTTTGTAATGGCACTAATAACATCCCTCCAACTCCTCCATTTATATTTCCATATATGCAAATACCACTATCTCTCGAACATCTAACCCTACTTGAAGCTGCTTGTTCTTGGTCTTTCTCTGCTAATAGGAAAAAAAATCCATGGAAACAAAACTTGCATCACAAAATTGTTAGAGTCTATCCACAATTCCTTTCCATTCCTAACTTTGACTCTTCATATTTCGAACCATTTTGTTATAGTGAAATTATTCTATACAAATATTTTCGTTCCATCCCTCACGATATTGGAACAAAAACTTCTGAAATTATTTCTCATTGACAACAGATTAGAGGCACATATACTATCTATCATGTTGAATGTGCATAAGAAGAACCCTGTACACCTTTATCCGATGATTCAAACTATGATGATATTAACTTTCCCTTGCCCAATAATATGGATGAATGGGAACTTCTCTCTCAAATGCAACCAGGAAACAACATTCAAATTGATGATATTGAAATTCTTGGACATCGTGATTTTGACAAAAATCATGATTGGACACATAACAATATAAAAAATGACTTGCATCATACATCAACATCATTTATTGACTTGAATCACTTATCCACGAAGTTACATGAAGACAACCTATCCTTTTCCAATTCACCTGATTCCTTGTCTCCCACAAAACGCATGGTCGTTGATGTTGTCATTTATCATTTTAGAAACACTACATCCACTCCATCACTGAAAATGGTAATTCAAGGCATTCATTAGAGGAAATTTGAGGTCTAAAATAGGCCTCCAAAGGAAAATAATAAAGTAATAGTTAAAATAATAAAATAATAGTTATTAATTTTGGAGGAAGAATGAAAAAAACTACTTTTTGTGTTCGTATTTTTGACATATCTCCCTGTGGTTTTACTCAAATTCTGAGCAGGAAAGCTCATTGGATGCGGAATTTAACTCCGTATCCAACTAGTACCCACAATACATAATTTTGACAGACCTTGCTACCCCAAAAACAAGAAATACCTGAAAAAACATGATGATGATGTCATCATCACATTTTTCAGGTATTTCTTGTTTTTGGGGTAGCAGGGTCCATCAAAAGTATGCAGTGTGGGTACTCGTTGGATGCAGAATTAAATTCCACATCCAATGAGATCTCTCGCTTGAAATTTGAGTAAAAACAAAGGGAGATATGTTAAAAAAANATGACAAATATGTCAATTCAACCATTATGGTTGACTCATTTTATTGAAATTCTATTGGTTTTTGAATTCCAACTCACAAAATTTATTGTTGGCGCGTTTTCTTATAAGGACCATTTTAGACCCCAAATTTCTTCTAATGACAGGAAATGGAAAAGCCTACTTGATATCTTGCTTAAAATATGCACTACAAACTCCATGTGAACAAAGTGGCTACGTACTTATTCTCCTTGCTCCAACTAGTGTTGCTTATTTTAATATACATGCATCTACAATACATTCTTCTCTTCGAATACCCATTGGTGAAATGAAACCCCTTGACCGCCGATCCCTTTCGAAAATTCAAGAATAACTCCGACATATTCACTATATTCTCATAGATGAAGTGAGCCTTATCAGACCAAAAATGTTGACTCAAATTGATGCATGATCACATCAGGATTTCCCCTTAAAATGTACAATGAAATTTGGTGGTTGTTCCATAATGCTTTTTGGTGACTTTGGACAATTTACTCCTGTAAAGGCCATCTCGATGTATGCAAGATCATCCATTGGAACAACTTTGTGGCGTACATTTGATACTTTTATCACGCTAGAAACAATTTTTCGACAACAAGGAAATAACCTTTCTTAAACTACCTTTCGACAACTCTTGCTAAACCTGCGAAATCGAACACCAACTGTTGAAGACTGGGCATGCCTAATGACAAGAACAATATCATGGCTTTCAGATGTGGAAAAATTCTCATTTCAACAATCTATCCACTTATATCCCACCAATATCTCTGTTGAACTACACAATAAACACATGCTGAAATAGCTTAGTATGCCAATTACACATTGCTTCACAGAACAAGGGAACAAACATTTCCAGGGATCCATTGATGATGAGCAGTTTCCATTAAAGGTCCTTCTTGTTATTGGTCAACAAGTCATGTTAACTACTAATTTATGGGTTCAAGCAGGACTTTTTAACAGCTCACTTGGAAAAGTCATTGACATTGTCTACAAGTCCAATGAACAACCTCCTAGTTTACCATCTTATGTTGTTGTTGAATTCCTCTATTACAAAGGACCCTTATGGGATGCTTTAAATCCTACATATGATCCAATATCTACTATAACAAGGAGATCCCGTAGGAAACTACGACTTCGTATGGCACGGGGTTTAACAATTCATAAATCCCAAGGTATGACCCTACAAAATGTTGCAATAGATATGTTAGAAAATAGGACCACAAAAAAATAATAGATATATAGGTAAATCAATAAACAAGATGCAAGATGCATTAAAACATTATAGAGAGGCACAGATATAATGTGGTTGACCCTAATGATGGGCTACATCCATAAATAATTTGCCAGTCCTTTTATTACAGTCCAGAAAGATGAAGGGATGCAACCTACAGCAATACCGCTTCACTTCCTCTTCACACTCTCACAGTCTCTCTTCCAATACCATACAATACAACCCACAGTCGTTTTACAATGCTTTCTTTTATAGGGGAAATACAATGGGAAAATTCTAGGGTTAACCCAATACCATAGGTCTGCAAAAATATTGGGGGGACTAAGTCCCCATGCACCCCCCAGCTGGGACAAGTGTACAGTAAACCTAGGGTATAAGCACGACTGCTCAGTAATATCTCAGGAGATCAGGATCCATATCCAACAATCTCCCACTTGTAGACTGATCACAACACCTCCACCGCTGCTACACTTGTTGGACTATGCTCTGGACCTTGGAATTGGAAAATTTCTTATTTTCACCTTCATGCTTGAAGGAAAACATAAACTAAGCAGGAAATTAGTTTCTCTTTGGATACTCCCTTTGTCAACATGTCTGCATGATTCTGGCTAGTATGTATATTTTCAAGTTTTAGCAGTTTTTCATCTAGAACAGATCTTATGAATTGGTACCTTAGTTGTATATGTTTAGTCCTCGAATGAAAGGTTGAGCTCTTTGCAAGATGAATAGCACTCTGGCTGTCACTATACAGCCTACTTTTCCACTGATTCTTACCCAATTCTTCCATGAACCTCTGCAACCAAATAATCTCCTTACTAGCCTCTGTAGTAGCAACATACTCTGCTTCCATTGTTGAAAGTGCAACAACCTGTTATAGTTTTGAAATCCAACTTACTAGTATTCCACCCACAGTAAATACATACCCTGTGGTGCTCCTCTTTCTGTCTTTATCACCAACAATATCTGCATCAACATATCCCTGTAGAACAGTGTCTGAACCTCCAAAACATAATGCATGAGAAGTGGTACCTCTCAAATACTTGAGAATCCACTCTACTGCTTTCCAATTCTCTTTACCTAGATTATTCATATACCTTCTCACAACTCCCACTGCATGTGAAATATCTAGTCTTGTGCATACCATGACATACATCAAGCTTCAAACTGTTGATGAATAGGGAATCTTGGACATGTGATCTATCTCTTCCTATGTCTCTGGACACATAACCTTGCTTAGTTTGAAATGGCTAGCCAAAGGTGTACTCACTGGTTTTGCAGTCTACATTCTAAACCTCTGCAACACCTTTTCTATGTACTCACCTTGAGACAACATCAATATGTGATTTTTCTCGTCTCTTGTTATTCTCATACCAAGGATTTGTTGTGTAGAAACCAAATCCTTCATCGCAAATGATTTATCTAGTTTTCTTTTGAGCACATTTATATCCTACATGTTAGAGCCTGCAACAAGCATGTCATCCACATACAATAACAAGATAATATATCTTCCATTATCTAGCCTCTTGAAATAAACATAGTGGTCAGAATGACATCTATCATAACGTTGTTCTGTCATAAACTTATCAAATTTCAAATACCACTACCTTGGAGCTTGCTTCAGACCATACAAGCTATTCTTCAACCTACAAACCAAATTCTCCTTCCCTTTGACCTCATACCCTTGTGGATGCTGCGTATAAATCTCTTCCTCCAAATCCCCATGGAGAAAGGAGGTTTTACATCTAACTGTTCAAGATGCAAATCTTCTACTGCCACTGGACTTAAAATAGTTCTAATTGAAGTCATTTTAACAACAGGAGAAAATATTTCATCAAAGTCTATACCTGTGTTTTGTGCAAACCCCTTTACAACAAGTCTAGCCTTGTACCACTTCTTTCCTTCATCTTCTTCCTTCAACCTATAAACCCATTTATTCTACAATGTCCTTTTTTCTATAGGAAACTTAACCAGATCCTAAGTTGGGTTTCTTACCAATGAGTCCATCTCCTTATCCATGGCTTGCTCCCACTTCTTTCTACTTTCTACCAACATTGCTTCTTCAAAACATTATGGTTCACCAGAATCAGTCATCAATAAATAATATGGTGAAGGAGGAAATCATTCATGGGGTCTACTTAACCTGGTATATTTTCTTACATTTGTAGGAGTTTCAGGTACCTACTGCTGCTCTTGATTTTCTGGTGCCTTTGAAACTTCATTTTCTTTTATTTTCATCAAGCACTATGTACTCTATGTTTTCTTTTCTTCTTTCTTTCCCTACAACTGATCTTTGTACATGACCTTTTTATTGAATACTACATCTCTACTCCTAATGATTTTTCAATTTTTAAGATTGCATAAGCGATAACCAAAATCATCAACTCCGTATCCAATAAAGGTACATTTCTTGGATTTAGCCTCAAACTTTGTTCTATCATCTTTATGAATATGGAAAAATGCTTCACAACCAAAAGTTCTCACAAATGAGTATTTTACCTGTCCATGCCTCCTCTGGAATGCCACCATCCAAATCACTTGAAGGTCCTTTCTTTATTAAATAAACAACAATGTTTATAGCATCATCCCTAAACTATAAGGGAAACCCTGGATGCATTCTCATACACCTTGCACGCTCGATGATCATTCTGTTCATCCTTTATGACACCCCATTTTCTTCTAGTGTTCTAGGGACTGTCTTCTCTCTGTGAATCCCATTGTGTGAACAGTAACTGTCAAACTCCTTGCTGCATCACTCACCTCCATTATCATATCTCAGACATTTCAACCTTTTTCCTGTCTCATTCTCAGCCAAATCTTTCCACTTCTTAAAAGTATCAAACACATCAGTTTTTTGTCTAATGCAATAAACCCAAGTTTTTCTAGTTGCATCATTAATAAAAGTAACATAATAACTAGATCCACCAAGATATTGTACCTGAGCTGGTTCCCATACATATGTATGGACAATCTCTAACTTTTCACTCTTATTTAGTTTCCCAACGTTGAGAAATCTAACTCTCTTCTGTTTTCCATAAACACGGTTTGTTGATGTAATTGTAACTTTGGAATGTATTCACTTGTATTTCTTTTGTATTGTAACCCGATGTTTATTCTCGGATGTATTTGTAATGTACGTGAGTCATGTCATGCCCTGATGTTCCTATCAGGAGTTTCTATAATGTAAACAAGTCATGTCAAGTCAAGGTGGGTAACCCTCCTATTGTCTAAGGGTTAAAGTCCCCACAGTTCCAGGGCACTAGGGTTATTAGACACTCCTAGAGAGGTCAGCCCTAGTAGGGTTTAGTCAAGTTGAGAATTAGTATAAATAGATAGCTAGCCTGTCTATTTATTACACACTTATCCACACTCAGTTGTAGCACATAGCTGAGGAAGAGAAAGACACTAGGGAAAGGAAGAAAGAGGGTACTACTGTCGGGAGATCATCTTACTATTTTGGGGTTTTACTTTTGGTGTTGATTCTATCTCTAAGGAAGTTGCAAGGTTTTCTCTATTTATGGTTTCCCTGAGGAAAAAAACTATGTTCATTGTCTCTTGTGTTTGATTGTTGTGCTTGTTGTTCTCTCAGTTAAAGATCCTAATGTTATGCTAGCTTAATGTTAAAAATCTAACATGGTATCAGAGCTATCATGAGAAGAAGACATTGTGCAACTGTGGGAACTAGGGATTCCTATTTTGTGGATCTCTCTCCACATATTTTCAGCAAAAATAGGGAGGAATAACTCTCGTCCCTAGGGCACATCTTTCTGTCAAAACATAATCCAATTTTGAGGTTTTTCGGTTTTGGACCCGACACTACTGCCGAAAATTATGGCTTTTCACAGAAGAGGAATTTTTCAGTGAGCCCGGGCGTGGATTGATATCCTCCCCAAAATCTAAGTTAGGGATCAAATCCAAAGAATTTGGTCCAAAAGAACTTCGGAAAAGAAAAACCCTAATTTTCTCTTGAACCAGCACTGCAGGATTTTAGCTCCAAATCTAGATCCAACATCTTGACCTGGTAAGATCTAAATATTTTGTATTTCCATTTGAGGTTCTCAGTTAAATATGTCTCATCATACCAAGCTTGATGAAAATGTTGAAGGAGCTAATAAATACCGAGCCTAGAAGTATAGGATCTTCCTGGTCCTTGAAGAGAATGATTTGGACTCCTATATCAATCAGGAGGTTCCAGTTCTAGAGGGAAATGAGTCTAAGGCCTTACATAAGAAGAAGTTGGTTATGGAAAAGGGGATTATTGCTGATTCAATCAAGGATCACCTCATACCACAAGTGTCCTCCCTGAAGACACCTAAAGCTGTGTTTGATTCCCTAAAAAAATTGTTTGAATGGAAGAACATAAACCGAAGGATGACTCTGAGAAATGAACTGAAGAATGTGAAGATTCACAATGTAGAGACCATCCAGTCTTACTTCACGAGAGTTTCTCAGATCAAGGAACAACTAGAAGAAGTATATGAAGAAGAGGAAAATGCAGAGATTGTAATGACCACCTGTTGCAGCTGCAACAATTTCCCAAAATTCTAAAAAATTTTAGGACCCTCCTTTGCTTGAATCAGTTGGATTTTCTTCTTGAAATTGGTCTAAGAACTTTCAAAAAGGCTTTGC
This sequence comes from Pseudotsuga menziesii, assembly GCA_001517045.1. NCBI lineage: Eukaryota > Viridiplantae > Streptophyta > Pinopsida > Pinales > Pinaceae > Pseudotsuga > Pseudotsuga menziesii. Next base: position 669,405 of record LPNX010068143.1, on the reverse strand, counting down.
TCATGCTTGGATTGAGCTACCCATTTTTTTGATTCCTCCTCTGATGCCTTAAGTAATCCACTTTTGATCAAGTTCTATCGCTGCCCTTAAGCGCATTTGAAAACATGTTGGAATCAGAGGATGTTTTGTTTTGATTTTTCACTGTTGCGGGTGGATCTTGGCTTTGGCCTTCCGCAGTTGAGGATGGATTTTTTTTTTGCAAAAAAAAAAAAAAACCTTCCGACTTTCGGCCCGTTGGGTTTTTCACGTCGGACGCTTTTTGTTTGGCATCGGAAGCTTTTACGATCATTTCTTCTGCCGTTGCGGATGGGCTTTCGATTTTGACTTTCGGTTTTCTCCCGATTCGAGTGATTTTTTTCGACTGCTTTTGAGTTTTGAGTCGGATCCTTTTATCATGTTAGTTTTCCCCATTGCAGAAAGATTTAAACTTTCATCCTCCGATACGAAAACCTTCTGACGTCCGATCTCTCAACTGCTACCCGATATGTGTAAATAGAATGGAAGGCTTGGCGCTTTGATCGTCCGCCGTAGTGGAAGAACGTTCGCTTTCATCCTCCGATTCGAAAACCTTCCAACGTCCGATATATGATTTTTTCCTGCCATGCGTGTCTCCGTAGCTGGGTTTACGTTTTGGCCATCCGCCGTTGCGAAAAAGAGATTACTTCCAACCTCCGATGCAAAAGCTCTCTGATGTCCGATTTTTCTCACATGAGCGATCAAATATATATATAGGGATGGTGTATTGTTTTTCTATTGTTAGTTTTCATGGAGAAATGTCGCCATCAAGCTGTCATTTTCTTGAGGTAGCGAAGGTCCCTACTGTCAGTGTACCTACATCCAGGTGGCAACTGCGGAAGCTTGACTGTCATCGACCCGCCATACTCGCCGTATTTCTAGGTAGGCTCCTCATCATTTTTTTTTTGGTTCAATTTGAGCTGTTAGTGGTTTTCTACGGTGGTTTTAGGTCCCCGACCATTTTCCTCGTCCCGCTAGGTTATACGCCTATATAAGTGGAGATTTTATCTTATTTGACCATGGGAGGGCAGTTTAACCATCAGAGCAACTTTGATTTTTCCACCACCGTTCATATTGATACCCTGCGCATAGCGGTTGAAGGGTTTCGGTGCAGAAGGCCGTTACCCCGTCTGTGCCAAACCGCCCTGCATAGTTATGATAGGTAGGAGGTAGGGCTGCCATGGATTGCTTTGGGGGTTTTGGGGCTGTTTATCCTATGGTGCACTACCCATTGTTGAAGCCCTAGCCGTTTTCACCTATGCGGTTCTACGCGTCCGCAGCGAGCTTAAGGTCAAGCCTCAGCCTGTGGGAGGGAATATATCTTTATTCTTAGTTGTTGACCAGAAGGGCATGGGTTTAGTTTTGATAAGGCACCATTGAAAAAACCTGCGTAACTGCTACTGTCTTTCCCTCGCAGCGAAAGGACCATGGCATGCATAAAAAGCAGAAATGTGTTGCATATTAATGTAGATCTTTTTATGTCTTGAATATGATTGATAGAATTGTTTAGTGTCCTACAGCAGTGGTAGATTGCAAATTTTTACTATATATAACTTGTTTTCCACTGCCCATTGGGTTTAATAATTTTGTTAGTCAGGACATTTCAGTCCATACACACAAATTGCTGTCATGATACACATAGAAGAAGTAAAACGCTGCACACTGTCATATAAATGTCTGCACCTTGAATTTATCAATGTTACAATGTTATATATGGCAGGAAGAATTCGAATCCACCATGTCCAAGAGGCCGAAGGAGAAGGCCCCTGTGGTCGAAGAAGAGCCAGAAGTAGAGGTTGTCACAAAGACCGAATACATATATGAAGACACTCAATGTGTTTCTGGTGTTGAACTCGAGTAAAAATGGGGTGAAATATATAGATTGATTTCCTGAATGGAGGTTCCCAACATGGGCCTCGAAGAAGAATCCATCTATGCTAACATAGAGAAATATTCTCTCATGAAGGTTGCCACCAGACTAGAGCTGTTCCCATGCTCTGAGGTAATTGGATGGATTCTGCCCCAGGCAGATACAACCACAATGATCCCGGGGAACGTTGAAAAGCAAGGCTATGCTGCTTACAGCCCTGGATATGTGGCTCTATCCTATCACTTGCCAGAAGCTCAGGTGTTCTTATCTGATGATTGGTTAAACAACATAAGAATGGACCTTATAGAGACCATGAAAAGAATGCTACTAACTGGTAAGCATTTTAGGACTAGATTAACAGGCGAATATGATACTGCAAGTTTAAGGGTTCCATACAGATTCATAGCCTTGATGCTCAAAAGAATATTTGGACGAGCTCATGGCAGGTTTTTCAAACTGGAATGGATACCCATCATATTTTATGTTGCAACCCAGGGGACAGTCTTCAACTGGGCCAACCTTGTATCGAGCAGTCTTTCTTTTTGCTTGGCCGCAGACTTGGGAGGAGAATCCTGGAAAAAGTTCGAATTCTATATGAGTTCAATACTGATAGACTGTATATTGTGCAACCAGCCTTTCCTTGGTCTTAGGTGCATCTGGGACATGGAAATAATGCCTGTTTTTGCTACTTATAAACCATTGTGGGCACACCAGTACCACAACCATTACAGAGAAGTCTATGAGCACTTCATTATGCCACTCTACACGCTCATTTTCCGGAAAGAGTGTGATTGTATGTCGGATGGGGCCATGCAATTAATAGAGGATTATGCAGACTACTTCTTGACAGAAAATGGCATGTATTTCAGAATGTTTGGTGGTACGAGAGCACCTTCTCTGCTGCCCAAATACGCAACTGATTATGTTATCCATAAGGAGGCAGTCAGACAAGTGTTCTGGGATGGAATAGTCAGTTTTCTGTTCAAGCATAAGAACACTGCTTATCCTCCCTTGCCTTCTAAACTAGGAAGTTACAGGTTCACTAAGGTGAAACAAGCTGACGAATTCGTACAAGAACTAGAAAATTTCCATTTTGGCGAGATGCCTTTCCAGAGAAATGATACTCACGGGAAAGTAGATGAGCACTGTAAAGAGCATAAGGTGCATTTTGAGTATACCCACCATTTTCATAGGGAAGAATCTGTCTTCTGGAACGCCCCAAACATGAGAGCACTGAAGAGAAGATTCAAGAAGAAAATCACTACCATAGGTGGGAAAGGGGATGAACAGGCTAAGGCTGAGGAAGAAGCCAAAAGGAGAAACGAAGAAGCCCAGAGGTTAGCGAAAGAAGCTGCAGAAAGCCTGCATATAGAAGGAGAAAGAAAAGCTGCTCAGGAAGCAGCCAAAGAAGTAGAAGAAGCAAAGAGAAAGCTCGATGAGGAGCTCCAAAAGAAAGAAGTTGAAAGAATAAAGTCGACCCATCAGTCAGCTTCTGAAACAGCAACAGGCCAGACCCAGGAGTTGGAAAATCTCGAGGTTCAGACCTCTCAAGTACCTGCTGCCAGCACACCCATGGTCCCCGCACTCAAGATGGTCCCCTTTGTGCAGGAAAAGGGAAAGGAAATCCATGATTTCAACACTATATATTATGATAGGGCAACAAAGAGAATAATAAAGAGGACAGAGAGGAAATTTGAGGCGGAAGGTCTACCTGGTAAAATGATAACGGATACGGCTGTTATGTTAGGAACATACCAAGATCCGAGATTTACCCTAAGAGCTGGGTCTGCATTCATCCAGTCTTCAGAGTAAAATGTAAGAAAAATCATGATTGACTTGGAGCAATCAAAGAAATCTTCTGCTCAATTGAAAGATACATTGAGGCATGAGAGGGAAGAGAGCAATAGGCTCAAGAGGAAATATGAATACATGCAAAGCGAAATGAAATCTTCAAAAGTTGAGATACAGGCCCCCCAAGTAGAAATGCAAGTCAAGGAAACAGCACAGGAGGCCCTAGAGAAAGTGCAGAAGGAATTCCAAGATCTAAAGAGTGAGAAGGAACAACTACTAGCAAAGGTGGAAGAGCTATAAGAGTAGCATAAGATCCTCTTGCAGGCCAATGATCTGCACACCCAAGAACTGAGAAAGGAACATCAAGAGCAGATTTGTTCTTTGACCACTGCTTTGGAAGTGGCATGAGAACAGTAGGTTAATCTCCAACCTTTCAAGGAGCATGTATTGACCCAAAAAACCAAGATACTGCAGCTGCAGCCTGCTGTTGAAGAAGAAAGATGTAGAGTGCTGCAAATCGATGTCCGATTGGAGGAGATCCTGGAAACTACATCCTACTTTGTGGACCGATCCCAGGATGTCCTAGAGGTCCTAACTTTAAGAATGGAAAGGTTGGAGAACAACGAAGAAACCCCAGCGGATCTACCTTCAAAAGACCATCAGGCCCTCAAACGGGACTATAACCTAGTGGAGTTTGCTATTAATACCACTGAAGACTTCAAGAAAGTAGTAAAAAAGACAAAGGGATTATGCACCGAGTTTTTCAGAAGACTTCGTATTACCTACAATCGGTGCTAGATATAAGCTGAAGAGAGGCTTAAAGCTTTCCCAGATCACCATGCCTTTGTGGAGCTATTGCAGAAGAGATTCTATGAGGAAGAAGCTAAGGTACAGGATATCAAAGCCCTGGATGATCTGATCTTGAGAAGAGAAGTAGATCATCCAGCTGTCAGTGTACAGCTTCTGGAAGATCAGCTCTGATTGAGTACATCCAGGGTCGAGGCTATCAAGAACCAAGCTGAGAAGTTTGAGATAAACATTCAGTTTTTGGAGCCTTGTGCCTTTGAAGGCATCGCTACTGAAGCTGTAGCATGGAAGAAGTTTCTCGACAGCCAAGTGGGGCCCTCCTCATGAGGGGTTGGCCACCTTTGTATTTTGTAACATTTTGTAAAAGCATTTAGGAAAAAAATAAACAATGGGAAATGAAGAGTCGGGAAGCCCAAAGGTTACCTTTGGGAAGCCCAACAGTTACCCCTTTTTTTCTTTTTTTGTATAAAGATAGAAATCTTAGAAGGAAAAACGGACTTTTTCTGAGTAAGACTGGTGAAGACATATTGTAAGAAGAACTATTTCCTTTTGCAATAAAAAATTACAGTTTGTCTGTTGGAGAAAGCTTGGTGGAGTACTCAAATGTTGTACTATGGATTTGTTGAAGAGGAACTATTTCATTTTTAGCTTTGTGTCCATTAACTGTGAGACCCTTCGAACTCATTGAACCTATGTTCTTGTATGAATGTTTTCTGGTTTATTTTATGAAGATTTCCACTAGGAGTAATGAATGTTGTTCATAAACAATTGGCTATCTGGTTGTGAAATATATTTAATTGTTCATGCGATATGGGAAGAAATATCAGCTAACTGTAGTTTCTCTTATGTTGCATGCACGCTTTCCATTACTCATAATAAAATTCAGTTTGCTCTTTGGGGATAGATAGATAGGTAGTTAGTTTCATTTCATGGCTTCATAGGTGATTTAGATGTTTGTGGGCTTAAGATAAGAGGTAAGAACCTACGCATCACATTGTCACTGTTCCTTGCATCCTAATCACCCTGCATGGTTAAGTAGGCATATGCATCTCATACATAAGTCAAAAAATACAAAAATATACATGGTGGACTGGGCCGCAACTGGTAGAACCTTATTTTGTTACTTTGACCTATGGTAGCCAGACCGCAAACCGGACGGATTCCCTATACCAAACAGTCAACGGGCTACTTGGGAACGTTGATTGGGGAGAATCCCTTACTGTTGTCGCCTGCGAATTTCCAGGCCTCAACAATTCTAGCGCTAGAAGGAGGGCCTGAACCTCCGGTGAATGGCTCGCCGTGGAAACTTAGTTTTCCCAAGATTACCTTACCAGCAGATATTTGAAGCTTTCAGCCTAACCCAAGTACTTACAGGTTTCGGTTATACCTTTGAAGTAAGAAATCCTGTTCTCACCCTACGTTGCTCTTTGCTCAGATTTTGTTCTTTGCCTGTACTCATGGCTGGTGTGATTGTGAACCAACCCAACCCATTACCTTCTTGGAGATATAGATCACCTTTGAGCCTTATGCCTCCATTGCATAACTTACCTCAAGGTTTTGAGAAGTTGCTGCCTAAGTTTGACCCTGAGGAAAAGACAACTGTAGATGATCACTTGCAGAGTTTTTATTTAGCAGTAGAAGGGTTAAGGGCTGGGGAGTATGAAGATGTTTTCTGTATATTATTCCCTCATACCCTGAAAGGGGAAGCTGCTTCATGGTACTTTTCCCTACCCGCAAACTCGATCCCAGACTGGAACTCTTTCGAAAAGGTTTTCAGGAGTAAATATACAGCCCAAAAAGTGCATGCCTCATTAATGAAAGGTCTTGGTTTGTTAAGAAAAGAGAAGAATGAAAAGGTACATAAGTTCACTCAAAGATTTTCATTATACCTAAAGAATTTTTCTGAAGCTGATAGACCCTCAGACAAGGTCTTAATTGAGTATTATACATCTTCCTTAGGACCTGAGTTGGCTATGTTCGCTAAAATGAAAGCCAAGCCTACATTGGAAGAGACTTATGAAGAGGTAGGAAGGGTAGAAGCTGAAATGGAAAGTGTAGAAGAATACCCTGACTTACCTAAATAGAAGAATACCTGGAGAAGAGTTGTACCACTGTCTAAACCTAAAGAGGATCACCCACATGATTATCAGGGAATGCTGAAAATGATGTAGAATTTATTCAATAGAATAATAGACCTGGAGAAAGGGAGGGAAGCTCAGAAAACTCATAAACCCCATTATCCAAAAGGATAGGATAATAACCAATGGCAAGTCCCTCCCCCACATCTACCATCCGTAAACATAACAGAAGTAGGGGGTCATAATTTCTGCACTTTTCACCAACAACCTCATTCGGAAAAGAAGTGCCCGCAATGGTTGAATTCGATAACACTGGTTATGAATTAGTTGCTAGATTCTAAATTAACCAAGAACAGTGCCAAGGAGGATAAGAAAAACCAGGCTATAGAGAAATAAGATAATGACACTATGCTTTCATGGAATGGTATATCGTTGTTTGACACTGAAGAGAGCACTCTCAAAACTGAATGCACACCTACAGCGACAAAGGATATAGATTTAACAATTTTGAAGATCAAAAGACTGCAAACTAATGTCAAGAGACAAGTAGAGATGAAGGTTGAGGACAAAACACCTAGAGCCGATACTCTCAACCAGGAGGCAGAGCCAATCACTGAGATTGTCAAACCTGTAGAAGAACTGATAGGTGTTAGTGAGGAAAACCGCAATGAAATTGGAGAGCATGAAGAGGATTTGCCTTCTCAAAACCAATCAGGAGAATAAGACATAGAACCAGGTTGGGAAGAGAAAGCTGATACCCCACCTTTTCTTTTGACCCTAGAAATGCTGAATCACAATGTGCATAATTGCTTGGTAGATTCTGGATCAGTGGTGAATGTTATGCCCCTGGGTATTTGCAAAAAGATTAATGAAAATCCGAAGTCCACATTTTGTGAAGTAACACAATTAGATAGCTCAGGTGTCAAAGTAGTGGGAGAAATGAAAAATGTCCTCATTCGCTTATCTGCAAACAACAAGATCTGTCAATTTATTGACATTACTGTGCCTGACATACCTAGTGGATATGGGCTTATTCTGAATAGAGATTGGTCTGCCAGGTTAAAAGGCTATTTTGCTTCGGATTGGTCTCATCTATTATTGCCTCTCAAGGGTACCCCGAATAAGATTAAGATTTTGAGAGAGCCTTATATGAAGTATACCGTCACTAAGCTAGGGGAAGGAAATGAATCTGCTGATTCTGTCCTGGGAAACTATCTGACTGAGTGTAAGCTGAGACATCATACCTCAAGCAAGGCCAGTTCTATGACTGACGTTCAGCCTGAGCTCCTTCAACTTCTTCAGGTTGTAAGAGATGATTGTAGGATAGTAGACATGGGTTCAGTTTCAAAACTAGCCTAGCTAGACCATGGTTAGATATCTCATGTCTATGATCCAGCCCGCCCTTTAGCTCTCTAGATTTAAATTTTTTAGGAGTGGGTGAAATTTTTCTTTCTTTTGCTTTGTACATAAATAAATTGTTTTGTGTTGTTTAATGCTTTGATGCTTTTTCTATTGATTATTTGATGTGATGCTGTTTTCTTTTATTTCTTTGCTAGCATTTCTTTTGGTTTTGGATAAAGAGGCAAATTTTTGGTTGCAATGGAGACATCAGGGTTTATTAACTGAAATCTTGAGCGAAATACTGTGCTTTAAAGTATAGAATGTATTCTAGTAGCAGTGTTCCTAACTAGCAATGTATTCATTGAAGTCTTACTTAACCCAGTAAATAGCTCAGAAGTAAAAGAGGTCTGGAATACTATTTCGAGGCTCCATCCATTTCACATGTTAAATATCCAAGGGGGTGACAGCAAAAGACCCACGGAAAGGAAGCAGAGTAAGACAATATATCATATATAAATGATCCCATGTCATATATTTAGAAAAGCAAAAAGCTATCAAGAGTCAAAACTCCTTAAAGAAAAACAATACATATCAAAGCAAAATATCAAAGCACGAAGTACTAAATGGCCACAAGATCCTCTCCGTCCGTGAACTGAAATATGAAGTACATTGTTCACACAAAAGGACACTATGGGATAGAGGATCCTGAATTAAAATTCAGTAAGAAAGGCCTGCAGGAGGACTCATATCAAAAGAACTAAAGTTCAAACGACACAAAAGTGCAATTGGCATGGGAATGAGCAACAAAAAAATAATACTGTTTACTCTCTGTTATAATCCTTTGGTGTCCAAGCTATAAGCTACCTGAGGATAGGAAAAATAAACCTCACTTATTTGGCCTCAAAAGAGTTATTCGACTTGCAATATTTCTGATGTTACCATTTCCCAAAGAATAGACTACTTCTAAATGATTTAAATGCTTAAGTTGGCCAGCCCAAGGATAAAGACATCTAGAAGATTTCAAATTTTATTCAGACGATCTTGCACTGGGAAGAAGTTAATTCAGAAATCTGGGGTTCACCAGGTAGTCACCAATTGTTGCAGCTGCAACAATTTCCCAAAACTCTAAAAAAAATTTAGGACCCTCCTTTGCTTGAATCGGTTGGATTTTCTTCTTGAAATTGGTCTAAGAAATTTCAGAAAGGCTTTGCTCATGCTTGGATTGAGCTACCCATTGTTTTGATTCCTCCTCTGATTCCTTAAGTAATCCACTTTTGATCAAGTTCTATCACTGCCCTTAAGCGCATTTGAAAACATGCTGGAATCAGAGGATGTTTTGTTTTGATTTTTCACCGTTGCGGGTGGATCTTGGATTTGGTCTTCCACAGTTGCGGATGGATTTTTGTTTTGCGAAAAAAAAAACCTTCCGAATTCCGACTGGTTGGGTTTTTCACATCGGATGCTTTTTTGTTTGGCATCGGAATCTTTTACGATCATTTCTTCCGCCATTGTGGATGGGCTTTCGATTTTTACTTTCGGTTTTCTCCCGATTCGAGTGATTTTTTTCGACTACTTTTGAGTTTTGAGAGGAAGCCTTTTATCATGTCAGTTTTCCCTGTTGCGGAAAGATTTAAACTTTCGTCCTCCGATTCTAAAACCTTCCGACGTCCGATCTCTCAACTGCTACCCAATATGTGTAAACAGAATGGAAGGCTTGGCGCTTTGATCATCCGCTGTAGCGGAAGAACGTTCGCTTTCATCCTCTGATTCAAAAACCTTCCGACGTCTGATCTATGATTTTTTCCTACCATGCGTGTCTCCGTGGCTAGGTTTATGTTTTGGCCATTCGCCGTTGCGGAAGAGAGATTACTTCGAACCTCCGATGCAAAATCTCTCCGATGTCCGATTTTTGTCACACGAGCGATCAAATATATATATAGGGATGGTGTATTGTTTTTCTATTGTTATTTTTCACGGAGCACTGTCACCATCGAGCTGTCATTTTCTTGAGGTAGCGAAGGTCCCCTCTATCGGTCTACCTACATCCAGGTGGCAACTGCGGAAGCTTGACCGCCATCGACCCGCCATACTCGCCGTATTTCCAGGTAGGCTCCTTGTCATTTTTTTTTCCGTTCCATTTGAGCTGTTAGTGGTTTTCTACGGTGGTTTTAGGTCCCTGGCCGTTTTCCTCGTCCCTCTAGGTTATACACCTATATAAGTGGATATTTATCTTATTTGACGATGGGAGGGTAGTTTAACCATCAGAGCAGCTTTGATTTTTCCACCACCCTTCATTTTGATACCCTGCGCATAAGGGTTGAAGGGTTTCGGCACAGACGGCCGTTACGCCGTCTGCGCCAAACCACCCTGCGTAGTTATGATAGGTAGGAGGTAGGGCTGCCATGGACTACTTTGGGGGTTTTGGGGCTCTTTATCCTATGGTGCGCTACTCGTTGTTGAATCCCTAGCCGTTTTCACCTATGCGGTTCTACGCATCCGCAGGGAGCTTAAGGTCAAGCCTCAGCCTGTGGGAGGGAATATATCTATATTCTTAGTTGTTGACTAGAAGGGTGTGGGTTTAGTTTTGATAAGGCACCGTTGAAAAAACCTGTGTAACTGCTACTGTCTTTCCCTCGCAGCGAAAGGACCATGGCATGCATAGAAAGCAGAAATGTGTTGCATATTAATGAAGATCTTTTTCTGTCTTGAATATGATTGATAGAATTGTTTAGTGTCCTACAACAGTGAAATAGTGCACATTTTTACTGTATATAACTTGTTTTCCACTTCCCATTGGGTTTAATAATTTTGTTAGTCAGGACATTTCAGTCCATACACACAAATTGCTGTCATGATACACATAGAAGAAGTAAAACGCCGTACACTGTCATATAAATGTCTGCACCTTGAATTTCTCAATGTTACAATGTTATATATGGTAGGAAGAATTCGAATCCACCATGTCCAAGAGGCAGAATAAGAAGGCCCCTGTGGTCGAAGAAGAGCCAGAAGTAGAGGTTGTCACAAAGTCCGAATACATATATGAAGACACTCAATGTGTTTCTGGTGTTGAACCTGAGTACAAATGGGGTGAAATATATAGATTGATTTCCCGCAGGGAGGTTCCCAACATGGGCGTCGAAGAAGAATCCATCTATGCTAACATAGAGAAATATTCTCTCATGAAAGTTGCCACCAGACCAGAGCTGTTCCCATGCTCTGAGGTAATTGGATGGATTCTACCCCAGGAAGATACAACCACAATGATCGTGGGGAACGTTAAAAAGCAAGGCTATGCTGCTTACAACCCTGGACATGTGGCTCTAGCCTATCACTTTCCAGAAGCTCAGGTGTTCTTATCTGATGATTGGTTAAACAGCATAAGAATGGACCTTATAGAGACCATGAAAAGAATGCTACTAACTGGTAAGAATTTTAGGACCAGAGTAACAGGCGAATATGATACTGCAAGTTTAAGGGTTCCATACAGATTCATAGCCTTGATGCTCAACAGAATAATTGGACGAGCTCATGGCAGGTTTTTCAAACTAGAATGGATACCCATCATATTTTATGTTGCAACCCAGGGGCCAGTCTTCAACTGGGCCAGCCTTGTATCGAGCAGTCTTTCTTCTTGCTTGGCCGCAGCCTTGGGAGGAGAATCCTGGAAAAAGTATGAATTCTATATGAGTTCAATACTGATAGACTGCATATTGTGCAACCAGCCTTTCCCTGGTCTTAGGTGCATCTGGGACAGGGAAATAATGCATGTTTGTGCTGCTTATAAACCATTTTGGGCACACCAGTACCACAGCCATTACAGAGAAGTCTGTGAGCACTTCATTATGCCACTCTACACGCTCATTTTCAGGAAAGAGTGTGATTGTATGTCGGAGGGGGCCATGCAAATAATAGAGGATTATGCAGACTACTTCTTGACAGAAAATGGCATGTATTTCAGAATGTTTGGTGGTACGAGAGTACCTTCTCTGCTGCCCAAATACGCAACTGATTATGTTATCCATAAGGAGGTAGTCATAGAAGTGTTCCTGATGGAGAAGTGTTCCTCCCTTGCCTTTCAAACTAGGAAGGTACAGGCTCACTAATGTGAAAAAATCTGATGAATTCGTACAAGAACTGGAAAAGTTCCATTTTGGTGAGATGCCTTTCCGGAGAAATGATACTCACAGGAAAGTAGCTGAGCACTGTAAAGAGCATAAGGTGCATTTTGAGTATACCCACCATTTTGATCGGGAAGAATCTGTCTTCCGGAACGCCCCGAACATGACAGCACTAAAGTTAAGATTCAAGAAGAAAATCACTACCATAGGTGGGAAAGGGGATGAATAGGCTAAGGCTGAGGAAGAAGCCAAAAGGAGAAATGAAGAAGCCTAGAGGTTAGTGAAAGAAGCTGCAGAAAGGTTGCATATAGAAGGATAAAGAAAAGCTACTCTGGAAGCAGCTGAGATAGCAAAGGAAGCAGCCAAAGAAGCAGAAGAAGCAGAGATAAAGCTCGATGAGGAGCTCCAAAAGCAAGAAGATAAAAGAATAAAGTCGACCCAGTAGTCATCTTCTGAAACAGCAACAGGGCAGACTCGGGAGGTGGAAAATCCTGAGGTTCAGACCTCTCAAGTACCTACTACCAGCACACCCACGGTCCCCGCACTCAAGCTAGTGCCCTTTGTGCAGGAAAAGGGAAAGAAAATTCCTGATTTCAACACTGTATATTATGATAGGGAAACAAAGAGAATAATAAAGAGGATAGAGAGGAAAGTTGAGGCAGAAGGTCTACCTGGTAAAATGATAATGGATACGACTGTTATGTTAGGAACATACCAAGATTTGAGATTTACCCTAAGAACCGGGTCTGCATTCATCTAGGATTCAGAGGATAATGTAAGGAAAATCATGATTGACTTGGAGCAATCAAAGAAATATTCTGCTCAATTGAAAGATACATTGAGGCATGAGAGGGAAGAGAGCAACGGGCTCAAGAGGAAATATGAATACATGCAAAGGGAAATGAAATCTTCAAAAGCTGAGATACAGGCCCTCCAAGTAGAAATGCAAGTCAAGGAAACAGCACAGGAGGTCCTAGAGAAAGTGCAGAAGGAATGCCAAGATCTAAAGAGTGAGCAGGAACAACTACTGGAAAAGGTGGAAGAGCTAGAAGAGCAGCAGAAGATCCTCTTGTAGGCCAATGATCTGCACACCCAAGAACTGAGAAAGGAACATCAGGAGCAGATTTGTTCTTTGACCACTACTTTGGAAGTGGCAAGAGAACATCAGGTTAATCTCTAGCCTTTCAAGGAGCATGTATTGACCCAGAAAACCAGGATGCTGCAGCTGCAGACTGCTGTTGAAGAAGAAAGATGTAGAGTGTTGCAAATCGATGGCCGATTGGAGGATATATTGGAAACTGCATCCTACTTTGTGGACCGATCCCAGGACGCCCTAGAGGTCCTAACTGCAAGAATGGAAAGGTTCGAGAACAACGAAGAAACCCTAGCGGATCTACCTTCGAAAGACCAGTAGGCCCTCAAACGGGACTATAACCTAGTGGAGTTTGCTATTAATACCACTGAAGACTTCAAGAAAGTAGTAAAAAATACAAAGGGATTATACATCGATTTTTTCAGAAGAATTCTTATTACCTACAACCGGTGCCAGATAGAAGCTGAAGAGAGGCTTGAAGCTTTCCCAGATCACCATGCCTTTGTGGAGATATTGCAGAAGAGATTCCAGGAGGAAGAATCTAAGGTACAGGATATCAAAGCCCTGGATGATCTGATCTTGAGAACCGAAGTAGATCATCCAGCTGTCAGTGTACAACTTCTGGAAGATCAGCTCCGATTGAGTACATCCAAGGTCGAGGCTATCAAGAACCAAGCTGAGAAGTTTGAGATAAACATTTAGTTTTTGGAGCCTTGTGCCTTTGAAGGCATCGCTACTGAAGCTGTAGCATGGAAGAAGTTTCTCGACAGCCAAGTGGGGCCCTCCTCATGAGGGGTTGGCCACCTTTGTATTTTGTAACATTTTGTAAAAGAATTTAGGAAAAAAAATAAACAATGGGAAATGAAGAGTCGAGAATCCCAAAGGTTACCTTTGGGATGCCCAACAGTTGCCCCTTTTTTTCTTTTTTTGTATAAATATAGAAATATTAGAAGGAAAAAAGGACTTTTTCCCAGTAAGACTGGTGAAGACATATTGTAAGAAGAACTATTTCCTTTTGCAATAAAAAATTATAGTTTGCCTATTGGAGAAAGCTTGGTGGAATACTCAAATGTTGTACTATGGATTTGTTGAAGAGGAACTATTTCGTTTTAAGCTTTGTGTCCATTAACTGTGAGACTGTTCTAACTCATTGAACCTATGTTCTTGTATGAATGTTTTTCGGTTTATTTTATGAATATTTCCACTAGGAGTAATGAATGTTGTTCATAAAAAATTGGCTATCTGGTTGTGAAATATCTTTAATTGTTCATGCGATATGGGAAGAAATATCAGCTAACTGTAGTTTCTCTTATGTTGCATGCACGCTTTCCATTACTCATAATAAAATTCAGTTTGCTCCCCGGGGATAGATAGATAGGTAGTTAGTTTCATTTCATGGCTGCATAGGTGATTTAGATGTTTGTGGGCTTAAGACGAGAGGTAAGAACCTGTGCATCAATTGTGACTGTTCCTTGCATCCTAATCACCCTTCATGGTTAAGTAGGCATGTGCATCTCATACATGAGTCAAAAAATACAAAAATATACATGATGGACCGGGCCACAACCGATAAAACCTTGTTTTGTTACTTTGACCTACGGTAGCCGGACCGCAAACCGGGCGGATTCCCTATACCAAACAGTCAACAGGCTAGTTGGGAAGGTTGATTGGGGAGAATCCCTTACTGTTGTCGCCTGCGAATTTCTAGGCCTCAACACCACCTTGAATGGTCTCCCTACGACATGGGACTCTTTCATTCAAGGGATCTATGCCAGAAAGAAGTTAGTCAAGTTCAGTAGACTTTGGGAAGAATGTTCACAATAAGAAGCTCAGATAGCAGCTCAAAAAGAGAAGATGGGAAGTGAAGATCAAGCTCTCACATTTCAATGGAAGAAACACAGAAGGGACCATCATCATCATCATTCTAAAGGTAAGAACGCTTCTCACAAGAAATCACAACTCAGAGGTTATACTTGTGATGAAATATGACACTTTGCAAGAGATTGTCCTAAAAGCAAAAGGAACTCTCACAAGAAGAAAAACAACAAGAGAAGACATCATGCTCATGCTGCAGAGGATTATGGACCTTCCACAAAGAAGACCAAATATGAAAGTGAAGATTCTTCAAGTGATGAAGAATATGTTTTGATTTTCTCTCTCACGGTAAATATCACACATGGAAGCAATGATTGGCTTATAGATAGTGGGGCTTCCAAGCATATGATAGGATTCAAGGAATCCTTTGTGAGACTATCATAACATGAATCACCTCACAAGGTGAAGCTCAAAGATGACTACAAATATCCAATAAAAGGTAGTGGGGAATCCTCCTATAAGCTAGACTCTGGAAACTCTATGACAATGAAAGAACTATTGTCTATACTAGGACTAAAGAAGAACCTTCTCTCCATATTTGCATTAGATGCAAAAGGAATGAGGGGTTCATTTATAGCTGGTCAATTCATCATTGTGCCAAAAGGAAAGACTATCGATAATGCAGTAGTGATTGGAGAACAAGAAGGAGGATTGTTCAAATTAAAGGGCCATCCAGAACAAGCCTTGGTCCATGAAAAAGTAGAGCCAAATGAGCTTTGGCATAGAAGGCTTGCACATGTGCATTACAGAGCACTACCACTTGCAAGCAGAGATGTTGAAGGTCTTCCAGAAATTCAAGCAAAACATGACGGGGTCTGCAAAGGATGTGTGAAAGGAAATAATACAAAGAAGACATTTCCAAGTAGCAAGAGCAAGGAAAAAGGAATCTTGGAAATCATCCACTCCGATGTATGCGGTCCAATGTAATCAAGTTCTCTAAGTGGGTATGTATACTATGTTTCTTTTATTTATGATTTTTCTAGGAAGACATGGATTTACTTCATGAAGAACAAATTTGAAGTATTCAGCAAGTTCAAGGAATTCAAATCCTTGATCGAGAATCACACTGAAAAGAAGATTAAGACCTTTCTATCAAATAATGGCAGAGAGTTCACATCGAATGAATTCAATGAGTTATGCAAAGACTCGGGGATTAAGAGGGAGTTTTCCACTCCTTATATTCCACAACAAAATGGGATTACACAACGGAAGAAGAAAACTATCATGGAAGCTGCAAGAGCTATCCTTCATGATCAAGATATTCCTATGCATCTTTGAGCAGAATCTGCCAGAACAACAGTTTATGTACAGAACCGTATTCCACACAGAGTACTCGAGAACAAGACTTTTGAAGAAGTCTTCTCCAGCAAGAAACCAGAAGTTATCCATCTTAGAATATTCAGTTGTTCTATGTAGATACACATTCCAAAAGAGAAGAGAACAAACCTAGATCCTTGAGGAAGGAGGGTATATTTGTGGGATACTCTGAAAGCTTGAAGGCTTACAGAATATATTTCCCAAGATTCAAGAATATGGACATCAGTAGGGATGTGACATTTGATGAAGATACAGCTTGAAACAAATCCAGAAAGAAACCTACTAAAGAACCTGAAGAAGCAAAAGCACCCAGAATTCATGACACAACCATGAATGAAGAAACTCAAGAAGAAGATCGAGAATTTGAACAACCACAAAGACCTGTAGATCCACCTCAGGAGAAGAATCCTCACAAGAGGAAACCTGCTTGGGTACGAGAAGCTATCCAAGGTGTGGAAAGATATGGGGCTCCAAAAGAGAATCACAGAGAAAGAAAAAGGACCAGATACTACTCTAGATATGTAGCATTACTATGTGATTTCATCGAAAAAAGGACCTTCCAATTATGAAGAAGCGGCATAACAAAAAGAATGTAAGGATGATATGATCAATGAGTATCAATCGATCATGAAAAATTATGTTTGGGATGTTGTCCCAAGACCAGAAGGGAAGTCAGTCGTAACTTCCAAATGGATCTACAAATTCAAGCATGCTGCAGACGGTAGCATAGAAAAACATAAAGCAAGATTCGTGGCTCGTGGTTTCTCCCAGAAAGAAGGAATAGATTATAAAGAAACCTTTACACCTGTAGCCAGATACACTTCCATCAAATCAGTACTTGCTCTGGCTGCAATGATGAAATGGAGGATACACCAGATGTATGTCAAGACTGCTTTCTGTAAAGGTGTAGTAGAAGAGGAAGTGTATGTAGAACAACCACTTGGTTTTGCGACACATGACAGGGAGTCTCATGTATGTAGATTGAAGAAATCCCTATATGGTTTGAAACAGGCACCCAAGACATGGTAAGGTAGAATAGATAGCTTTCTATCTAGTTTGGGCTTTACCAAAAGTAAAGTAGATTCCAACCTTTACTACAAGGTTGAAGATGGCAACCCAGTGATGCTCCTACTATATGTAGATGATGTGTTTGTAACAGGTATCGATGGGTTGATTGTCTATACGAATAGAAAGCTTGTTGCCGAGTTCGAAATGAAGGACCCGAGAATGATGCACTATTTTCTAGGTAGGGAGATGTCACAAAATGAGGATGGAATATCCCCTAGAAAAGGGAAGTATGCAGTAGAGATCTTGAAGAGGTTTGGGATGATGGACTGCAAGGCTATGGCCACACCTATGGCATCGAACCTGAAGCTATTGAGTGATGCTTCATCAAAAGCGGTTGATGCTAAAATGTATCATCAGATGATTGGGTCCTTGATGTATTTGATGAACATGATACCGGACATTTGCTTTGTTGTGAACACCTTGAGCCAGTTCCTGACAGATTTGAGACATGTTCACTTGATTGCTGTAAAGCATATTCTGAGGTACAATTGATTATGCGCTCAAGTATGAAGTGAGTCAGAAGATTAACCCGAAGGTTTATGTTGATTTAGATTGGGTAGGAAGTGCCATCGATAGGAAGAGCACTTCAGGGTGTTGCTTCAGTATGGGATCAGGTGTGATCTCTAGGTTTAGTAGGAAGCAATCCTGTGTGTCACTGAGTACAGCTGAAGTAGAGTATGTCGTAGCTTGTTCAACTAGTTGTGAGGTAGTATGGCTGATGAAGCTACTGTCTGATTTATTTGATCTCTAGTTGGCTGCTACTTGTATATATTGTGACAACCAGAGTTGTGTGAAGTTGTCAAAGAATCTAGTTTTCCATGAAAAGTCGAAGCATATCGAGATCAAGTATCACTATATCATGTATATGGTGCAGAGAGGAGTAGTGAAGCTCTAGTATGTTGCACAGGAGGAACAGATAGCTGATGCGTTGACAAAGCCATTGGCTAGGGTGAAGTTTGAGTACTTCAGGGAGAAGCTTGGTGTTCTCTAGATCGAATTTTCCTCCAAGGGGAAATGATGAGACCCAGAGCCATTCTGACATGGTGAGAGGATTAAGTTCCTTTCATGGTAAGATGTAAGGGATAAGCCATTCTATCATGGTGAGAGGATTGGTTATATCCATGTCAGATATGTGTGCTGAGTGATGATGATATGACTATAGGATTGGTTCCTACATGATAAAATGTAAGAGTTGTTTCCATTCTTGGAATGGAGGTGCCTGGTCATTTACCAGGAATACTTGGTCTAGGACTGAGGGCCTTTCTAAAAAGACTATAAGATGTAGTCTTACATGATTAGATGTGAGCACATGGCCATTTTGATGTGATTGAGGGATTGGTTCCAACTTGATCAGATATAAGGGCTGATGCCATTGTCTGGGATAATGGAGGCACTTGGTCAGTTACCAGGTAGCTCAGTCTAGGACTGGGGGCCATTTTGATGTGACTGTAGGATTAGTTCCTACAATATTCGATGTAAGTGCACACCATTCTGACGAGCAGGTCAGATATAAGTGTTGGTCCATTTTGATGAGTAGGTCAGATATAAGTGTTGGGACATTCTAATGAGTAGGTTAGATATAAGTGTTGGGCCATTCTAATGAGTAGGTTATATATAAGTGCTGTGCCATTCTGACGAGTAGGTCAGATGTAAGGGCTGGGCCATTCTGACATGGGAGAGGATGAGGCTCCTTCCATGGTCAGATGTAAGGGCAAGGCCATTCTAACATGGTGAGGGGATTAAGTTCCTCTCATGGTCAGATGTGAGTGTTGGGCATGCCTTTTTGATGAGTCAAGGTCAGATGTAAGTGCTGGATGGGCCATTCTGACTTAGGGTCATATATAAGCATTGAGAAATATCTACATGGAGGCTAGGCCTACAACCAACATGAAAAAGGGCTGGCTCTGTAGAACTTCCTGTGATGAGAAGAATCATGAGATAGCACCTATGGTACTGATCTAGATCGAGTGAGGATCTAGATCCAGTGATGATGACTCAGCAATGATGATCTAGATCCAGTGATGATATAGATCTAATGATGATGTCCAGTGATGATCCATATTGAGTGATGATCCAGATCTAGTGATGATGTCCATTGATGATCCAGATTGAGTGATGACCCAGATCTAGTGAGGATATCTAGTGATGATCCAGATCCAATGATGATGATCCAAATTGAGTGATGATCAAGATCTGATAATGAAAGATGACTTGAAGATGAAGAGGACTTGAACATGAATTTGACTTGAAGATGAAGATGACGAGAGCTTGACGATGACCCAGATGATACAAAGAAGAAGACTTGTGCTGTTAAATTGTGTCAAGAGAATACCCTCCTTGTTAAGAGGGAGTGCTGATGTAATTGTAACTTTGGAATGTATTCAATTGTATTTCTTATGTATCGTAACCTGATGCTTATTCCAGGATGCATTTGTAATGTACTTGAGTCATGTCATGCCCCGATGCTCCTATCGGGAGTTTCTATAATGAAAAGAAGTCATATCAAGTCAAGGTGGGTAACCCTCCTATTGTCTAAGGGTTAAAGTCCCCACAGTTTCAGGGCACTAGGGTTATTAGACTCTCCTAGACAGGTCGGCCCTAGTGCAGTTTAGTCAAGTCAGGAATTAGTATAAATAGAGAGCTAGCCTCTCTATTTATCACACACTCATCCACACTCAGTTGTAGCACATAGCTAAGGAAGAGAAAGACACTGGGGAAAGGAATAAAGAGGTTATTTTTGTCGGGAGATCATCTTACTATTTTGGGGTTTTACTTTTGGTGTTGATTCAATCTCTAAGGAATTTATGAGGTTTTCTCCATTTATGGTTTCCTTGAGGAAAAAAACTGTGTTCATTGCCTCTTGTGTTTGATTGTTGTGCTTGTTGTTCTCTCAGTTAAAGATCCTAATGTTATTCTATCTTAATGTTTAAAATCTAACATAGTTCTCACAAAATTCCAAACTTATCTGCTTCAGATATTGAATCAGTTTCCTTGAGTGGAGAATTTGCATCCCCTTCTCACTCGTGTGGCCAAGCCTATGATGCCACAATGCCACTCCTATTTATGTAGAGGCTACATAGATAGAATAATTAGTATTATGAGGACATAAATATAACGTACCTATCCTATCTGCTTTTGGAATTACCATTGATCCTTTAGTAACCTTCCACCATGTTTTTCCAAACGTAGACCAACAGTCACCATCTCCCAACTTCCCTGTTGAGATCAAATTTCTTTTCATAGTAGGAATGTGCCTTAAATCCTTTAGTAGCCATTCACTTCCATTATTTAACTTAATTTGTACCTTACCCTTTCCAACAATTTTACATGGTTCATCATCCCCAAATAAAACATGTCCAAAATCACCTTGAACATAATCATGAAAGCATTTCCTATGGGGTGTATCATGACATGAAGCCCCTAAATCTACTACCCAGTAATCACTAGTATTATCTAATGCAAGAATCAAAGCATCTTGTAACACATCACCTGCTACATTCACTTCCTGAGTAGTCTCTTGCTGCCTCTCACCTTTCTTCTTTACTTCTCTGCAGTATTTCTTTAGGTGTCCTTTCTTACCACAGTTCCAGCACTCTATTTTTCTTAATCTGGACTTGGACCTACACTTTTTATACTAGCCACTATTTCCTAGGCTCCTTCCTTTCTCATTTTGTCTCCCTCTGCTCTCCATGGTCAATGCATTACCTAATGTCTCACCTGTGTTTTTTCCTCACATTTCCTCACTAAGAATAACACCAACAACATCATCAAACTTAAGAGTGTTTGAAATAGGGACCAAGCTGCTTACAGCCATGACCAAGCTATTCCAGCTTTCTGGCAATGGGCACAAGATTATAAGAGCCCTAACCTCATCATAAAAGTTTACTTTTACAGACCTTAACTAACTGGTAACTGTATAAACTCATTTAAATGGTCAGTAAAAAATCCACCTTCCGACATCTTCATATTAAATAAATGCTTCATTAAAAATATCTTGTTCGAAGCTGAGGGTTTTTCATAGAGCTTACTCAATGCGCTCATCACACCCTTTGTTTTTTTTTTCTTCCAAAATATTGAAGGCCACCAATGAAGCCAGGAATAGCCGTATTGTTCCTAGTGCCTTTCTGTCAAGCACCTCCCATTCTTCATCCTTCATAGCTGCTGGTTGTTTTTATTTTCCTCCCATCGATAGGTACAGATCCTTCTGGTACAGATAGTCCTCCATTTGCATCTTCCATAAATAATAGTATTGACCATTAAATTTCTCGACCCTAAACTTTCCTCCTTCCGCCATTGCTCCCACTCAAACCAGGAACCCTTCTTTCTTGTGAGTTTACCAACCAAACATACCTTTTGGCTCTGATACCAATTGTTAGAAAATAGGACCGCAGAGCAATAATAGATATATAGTTAAATCAGTAAACAATATTCAAGACACATTAAAACATTACAAAGAGACATAGATATAACATGGTTCACCCAAACGATGGGCTACGTCCATAAAGAAATTTCCAGTCCTTTTATTGGAGTCCATAAAGATGAAGGGATACAACCTGCAGCAATACCACTACACTTCCTCTTCACATTCTTACAGTCTCTCTTCCAATACCATACAATACAACCCACAGTCGTTTTACAATTCTTTCTTTTATAGGGGAAATACAATGGGAAAATTCTAGGGTTAATCCAATACCATGGGTCTGCAAAACTGTTGGCCAACACATATCCCAATTCCCCCCGCACCCCCCAGCTAGGGCGAGTGTACAAGTAAACCTAGGGTACAAACATGACTACTCAATAATATCTCTGGAGATCAGGATCCATATCCAACAAGATATTGGAAACACTGATAGACAAGGACTCACATTCACTGCAATATTAAGAGTTACATCTCTCTCAGGCCTTTGCATTTCTCCAGCTTTCTCTTTTTCTAGATACTCTCGAATGCAAGACAATCCATTTGTCCAACGTAGGAAAAAAGAGGAAATCTTAATTACTTCGAAGTCTTTAAAAGCGAATTGTGGTTGAAGCTTCTCATTATTTTCTCTACAAATGTAGAATTTTTTTTACCACTTGTTAATCTAAAACATCATTGTAGTTGTTTCGACCTAACTTGTATACTCCATCAACTGTGCTTCGAATAGCTGTAGATGATAAGTAGATTTCTCTACTGCACTGTGAAGCTCTACTTCATCTATTTTTTCTTAGTCTATACTCAACACAACATTTTCTCTACCTTAAAGAATGCCAATTTGCTATTCCCAATTTCCGATTATTGGTTATCAAAAACCGGAAATTCGATTTTTTGTTAAGGTTATTTGGGGTACCGTTATTTCCGATTTTCAATATTTCTGATATCGAAAATGGGATACTCAATTTTTTGTTGAAATTAGTTCTTGACTTTCATGTTTCCGATTCCCAACATTTTGGATATCAGAAATTCGGAATCCACCAAATTATTTCAACAAAAACGTTAATCTGAGGTTTGCGATATCCGAACTATCGAAAATCGCAAATCCAGAATACCCGACATCCGTTTGAGTCTATTTTTATCCATATCTTTTTATTTCTAACTTCATTTTTTTATAGATTTTATTTTAGTTTGTTTTAATCAATTGATTTATATTATATCAATTATTACATTTTATATCAATGGATAAAAACAAAGATTGATATATTTCAGTTTTTCTTATCAATTGATTTATATTATATCAATTATTACATTTTATATCAATAGATAAAAACAAAGATAGATATATTTCAGTTTTTCTTATCAATTGATTTATATTATATCAATTATTACATTTTATATCAATGGATAAAAACAAAGATTGATATAAGGAATCAATTGATATAAAACAATAAGAAATCATATAATGTATTCTACGAAAATAATAAAACAACAACTTTCTTCAAATTTTACAGAAAATACGATAGTTATTATATATGACGAAATAATTAACATATAAAATTTTTAGATCAACTCTTATTTCCTTAAATCAACTTTAAATAAACAATAACTTTTTATTTTCAAATTTCAAATTTTCAATTTCCCAAACACAAAATAGAATTTCCGAAATCCAAAATCCAAAACCACAAAGTCAAATTTTACTTACGGTTATTTCTCTTATTTGTGATTTCTCATTTCCGATATTTCCCATATCGGAAACGCGAGACTCAAGTTATTGTTCAAATGATTTTTAAATTTTTGATTTGCAAAACACAATAATCAATTTCCAATTTTCAAACAAAGGTAAGTCATAAAGGTTCAGTTTCAAAAGGACAACTGTTTTCCACATTCTTGATTTCCAATTTCCAATATCTCGCATATCGAACAAAGCAGACACAAATTTTTTTCTCAAATGGTTTGAAATCTTAACATTCCAGTTATTTCTATGTCAAATTTTGTACGCAAATTTTTTTGCAAAATATTTACCAAATGTTTGATTTTTTAGTAACATGTTTACAAAATGTTTATGTTGTAATTTTCAAAATGAAAGCATATTTTTCGGAAAAACAAATAGCTGGGGGACCATGGTAAGAGACCTGTCTTAAATAAACCAAAGAGCGATTTCCTATTCCCGATATCTCGGATTGCGTACAATGTAGAGTCAAGTTTTTTTTCAAATGATTTGTTCGGAAACCAGAAACTCAAATTTCTGTCAGGGAATTTCCCTTATTCGCGATTTGCTATTCCCAATATCTCGTAAATTCACATGTTGAGAATGGGAAATCTATTCAAATATAATGTTATCTCCTATGAAATTGGCTTTCAATTCCAATCCGCAGAAGGGCCACATTCCTCTTTAATACCATGATTACGACTCTCATTTCTACTATAACGTCATCATAGTAATCGTAAAAGAGAATGTTACCCTCACTTGTTGTCAATATTAAATTATCTCATAGTGTCAACTTGACATTTGTCACCTTATCATTCGAGTTATTTCTATGTCAAATGTTGTAAATGAAAATGTTTACAAAATGTTTCATTCTTCATAAGCATATTTTTCTTAAAAACATCTGCATATAT
Organism: Pseudotsuga menziesii; assembly: GCA_001517045.1. Taxonomy (NCBI): domain Eukaryota; kingdom Viridiplantae; phylum Streptophyta; class Pinopsida; order Pinales; family Pinaceae; genus Pseudotsuga; species Pseudotsuga menziesii. Next base: position 644,996 of record LPNX010068143.1, on the reverse strand, counting down.
AATAAAAACAAATACCTGGTGGGACCATGATAAGACAAATCTCATAAATATACCTCCCCAGATTCATTATGGAGAAATTTGAAAGTCGTGAGGAGTAATGAATTTGAATTCCATTATGCAGAATGACGAGACTCCTCTTTAATGCCATCATAGTGCTTCCCATTTCTGCCATAAAGTCATCATATTAATTGTAGAAGTGACTCTTACCCTCACTTCTTATCAGCCTTAAATTACCTCATAGTGTATGAACTCCACATTTGTCACCTGATCGATGCCTTCTTATAATGGTATAAATATTTCCTTGTTTCTTAATGATTAAATATATAAAAAATCTTGGTTAATCATTAAATGATCGTGAATATCACACGCTCCAAACACAAAATGTTTTAATTATCTGTAAACTTCATATTTTTTAACATAAATATTCGTTATTACATCTTTAAATAAATATCATATACCCAAATCAAGATATTCATGTATATTAAATCTTTACACTTTAGGTTTATTAAGAGAAATAAATGAAATAAAACCAAGTTTACAACCCAAAGTTTAGCCATAAGTTCCATGACAATAATACAAACAGTCAAAATAAATTGATGAAAAATAACAAAGATCAAATTTAAAATAGGCATAAACTTAGCAAAGGAATAACTTCTGTGAACATTATATCAACAGTGAAAATCAATTTCATATACCGACAAAATCCATTTTACTACAAATCAGACCATATGGTCTTTCGAAACATGCATAGTTTATAATTTGAACACGTACAATATTTGGAATCCTCATTGTCAAAAATCAATAACAAGAACATATGTTATATATGCTAATCAATAACCACAAGCACATATTGAACATGCACAAAAATAACCCTGTACACCTCTATGCGATGTTCCAATTTCCGATTCCCCAATTCCAATTTGAGACATTTTCGATTTAGAAAGTTTTATCTTTTCAAATAATCAAAAACCAAAGTTCCATAATTTCCAAAATTGAAAGTTACAAAATATTACAAAAAATTGAACAACCACTCTAATCCATTAAAAGAAAAAAATTGAACAGTTCAATTGTACCAAGTATAAAAATCATATAGAAAATGAACACTGCTGCATAAGTAAAGGTTATAGAAAATTACAGACATATTCAAATGAGCCATAATAACCCATGTGATATAAGGGGGGCTACGTACAAAATTAATATCAACAAATGTTTATGAAGAGACCTTGAAAGCTAAATAAGATAATAAACTTAAAGGTAAACAAATGGAACCAAAAGTGAAAAAAAAGAAAGAGAAAGAAGATCATGCGTTAGCACCACTTGTAATGACAGTCGGGTCCTACGTGTTCTACGTTTCCTCAACCATAACAGAAATTCCACATACTTCCTCGTTTGAAAATGGTATACTGCACTTGAAAGGAAGAACAGTCGCTTCCCCTACAGAGGCATCCATTTTCCCCACAGAAGGATTCACATTTTCCACAGATGCATCCGATTTCCCCACAGAAGCATCACATTCCTAAACTCCTTTGAAAATCTTACTAATTGTAACAAGCACTGTAGATACAATGAGTATCATATGAGCGGGGTCGACATTGATTTCTGGAGCCATAGAAACATTTTTGCTACCTCTGTCACCCAAGGAATCAACTCCCACAACTAATTTTTTACACATGTCCATCATATCTCGAGTTGGGTGATAACATGAAGTTGGGAAACAATTTTGCTCATTTTTTGACAAAACAAACTGCAAAATTTTATGTTTTTCAACTTCAACCCCTTCAAAATGATATATCCCTTAGGAATTTAACCTTGAAGTAAACACACAAGTTTCAGAGAATTGAATTAGCTACGTACTCATATTTTTAATTTTTTTTTATCAATATATAGTGGGGAAAATTTGGAGGGCACCAACGACATATAGTTTGAAAGTTTAGGTATGAATAATGAGTGACCTGTGTGCCCTCCATTTTTCTTAGATATAGTTATTCATTTTATGGAAACAAAATTTATACTCATAATCCACACAGATTGAACTTGTGCATGGACTATATTTTGAGGTTTTTTGGACTTTAGAACTATTTTTTATTATTTATCGAAACAACATAAGTTTAGAAAATGGTGCATTATCAACACATGTTGGTGAGATTCAATTTTAGTTTTAGTGTGACACTTATTGGAAAAAATAAAAGTACCCTTTTGAAGGGGACAAGTCAATTATGATCTGTATTAATATTTCAAAATTTTTGGTGTTGTATTTGTTATGATATTGAATTTTCATTTCGAGTGATTTTTAGAATAACAAAATTCTTAACGGATAAGGTTTAGAAAAAAATTATTAATAAATATAAATTCAAATTGAAATGAAACAATTTTTATATAATTGAGAACTAGATTTAGAGATGAATCCATTGCTACCAAGTTTGACAAATAATCTTTAAAATTTGCAGGGGTTTGGGCTTGCTAAAGATGCAGGTTCCAGAAAGATGCTAGATATTTTTGCAGGTTTTGTTGACCATGAACTCTCAACCGAGAGTTTGAACTCTCACAAACTCTCGGCCTAGAGTTTTTTAAACTCTTGGCCTAGAGTTTGAGGTTGACTTTTTTTTTTCACGTTTTCATCCACGCGACGTATTTTTTATTCACTCCAATTGTCATACAATTGTTTCCCAACTTCACGTTTTCACCCTGAGACTCCATGATAAACATATCTAATTCCAATATTTTCAACGCAGCCTCTGAAATTGCCAACTTACTATTATTCCATTTCCCTAGCATTTCTTCCATGAGTAAACCGATCATGTATTTTACGATCCAATAGTGATTCGGGCTTACCCCATCAATATCGCGAGCAATATTCTCATTTACCAGCCTCCTCTCCAATTCTTCTATTATGGACTTAACTTGCGGAGAAATATCGCTATTGTAAGCATCTACCTTTGTCATGCGTGCCCCCCGTTTCCCACGACAAGCACGAGGAGACGTGGCATGCTTCTTGGACATAGTATGTTGGTTCAAATTCAAAACAAAATGGAACAAAGAAAGACATAATGGTTCTGCAACAAAAACAGGGAACAATAACAATATACTAAGACCCAATCACTTAGGTAAGAAATAGTTGAAGCGAATTACAACGCTAAAATCAATAGGAGGCCATTAATAGAGAAAAAAAATTCTTGTACCACATCCAGTTACTGACCAAGAGAAATTGTACTATAACGGCATAACTAAATGACCGTTGCGTTAAAGCATCCCTTAACTTGATAGCTATAGTGTCCTCCATTAAAGTTGACACATGCTCAAATAGCTTTGTCGACAACAACAATTTAATGTCGTCTCATAAAAATGGAAGTAGAGATGTTAGTACCGAATCAAATTTAATCCCACCATTAAAACTCAACACATCATGAAGTTGGCCAACCTACACAAAAAGACCCACTTCATTAATGCGTAACAAGTGCAGGATACATGACAAAAACAAGTACAACGTCAATCTGCGATAATTAAATTATAAATTTTAATTTACTGTATAAATTAAAATTTATAATTATTTCAAATATTATGTTTTAAATCACTTTTTAACTCATTTCTGCAAATAAAATTATATCATATAATTTCCAAACTCGATAACAAATTTCCGAAATCGAATATCGAGAACTGGAAATTCCAATTTTTCTTAAGGTTATTACAACTATCGAATATTTGTGATTCATGAAAATTAAATCTGAAATATCGGAAATCCAATAAATCAATAAACATTACAATTATAAAAATTGATCTTTCCACTTTCTAATATCCAAAATAAAAAATGAAAATCTAGGAAATTATTTTAACAAAAAGTGTACAATATCAAAATAACCTTAACAAAATTGAATTTTCCAATTTCCAATACCGAGAAATCGGATATCTGAAATGTCGAAAATAGAAAATCGCCAAATAATTTGTGATTTATTTCTTTTTCTGTAAAAATAAAGCATGAAATAGGAAATAGGAACACCGGCATGTTGAACACCAACATGTTCCTATTTGAACACATAAAATTTTGTCATATTTCCGAAATCGAAAATCATGAACACATCAAATGGTCCAATTTTAGATTCCGCAAAATCCAGTTTGCGACATTTCCAATCTAGTATTTTCAAATAAAGAAATGTTGGAGATAGTATTTTTGATTCCTGATACCCAAAAATCACAAAATAGAAAATTAACATGGGCAATCTTTAAATAATAGAGCCATTTCTTTAATTCTAATATTGAAATTTGTTTTGAGTTCAAGTCAGAGTGTCTTTTCGATCACGATGCCAGCACCCTGAAAGCTAAGCGTATTTCATTAACATATTCTGAAACAAGTTGCAAAGTTAAAAATACTTTCAGCAAACATGCAAATCAAAATTCACATATTTCCAATTAACGTACAAACATACAAATCAAATTTACTTATTTCAACTTAATTTATATCAACTTAGCATATAAGTGTTGAACATAACATAAGAGAGTGGAGGTTAGGTGGGTGGTTGCAGGGCTTGTGGCTTGCAATCATGGTGGCAGGTGGATGACCCTAATTGGCATGGCCATATGGCTTGTCATTGTCAGGTTTCTTTTGGACTGGGAACTTGACGTTTTTAGGGCCTGTTTTATTTTTCTCTTATTGGGGAGGTTTTTCACCCTTGCAGAGCTAGGGTTTTTGCTTGGTGATTTCTGTGGATGTTGAAAATTTGTACTATTCCTTTGATATGCTTCATGATGAAGACATCTAGGCTCAACTTGTTGTCCACTATCCTGCTGAGGTGGACTTTTCACCTCTTTAGAGGGTGCTTCAAAAACCTAGTTATGACAATGCCTCGGGTTTTGGTTTTTCATTGCCTACTTCAAACGGGCTTGCAGATTTTTTTGGGTCGGTGGCAAGGTCTGGGTCGTTATCAGCTATTTTGTGGCCTGCGGACCTAGATTTGGCCCCTGTGCATGCTGTTACTGCATCTGTGGGTTTGCTGACCATTTTAACGGAGCGTTTTTCTCCTGGTCTTTTGAATAGGCTTGCCACCATTTCAACCTAGAATTCCATTGGTGTTATTGGTATTTTGTCTGTGGAGGAGGCCACTTTGGAAGGGGGAATGGTTAATATTGGACCTATCAACTGGACTCCTCGGGCGGGATTTGCAGATGCGGGTGGTGTAGAAGGACTAGCAGCAGGAACTAATAGGCAGAAGCGGTCAAAAAACTAGAGAAGCAGAAGGAGGCATTAAACTTCACCATATGGGAAGATGTGTCTTGGTATCAAATCCCTCAATGGGTGAATTTGACCTTTGGTGGGTTGTGCTTTAGGCCAAAACTTTGTTTAGAAAATGGTGTTCAGATGGGTTGTGGCAAATTGGATGGATCTTATCGGCTTCGTTCTATCGGTGGTAGAACTCGTTTGGGGCTGACGCTCTTCAGAAAGTGATTGCAAAAAAATGGTTTCTGTATCATACCCCTTTGCTTCTTAAACCCTAGCACCCAATGTTTGACGTAAGCAGAGAATAGATTGATGAGGTTCCTATTTGGGTTCTCCTCCTCGGTCTTCCTTGACATTGTTGGACTGAAGATCATTTTTGTAGTATCGAAAATTTGATGGGCACGTACTTGTGTTTAATTTTCATATGCTTAGCTAAGACATCAGTATTTCATTTCATTTTCATAACAAAAGAATATAAACAAGATCAATAAAAGAACAGTATCACAAGAACAACATAGATTTATCCTGGGAAAACCCTAAAGGGAAAAACCCAGCAAAAGCTTCCTCAATTTAGATGCCCCAAAAAGATAAAAGATAAAACCAACAAGGAGATCAAAGCCTGATCCTCCTCCTTCTCTAGATACTTCTCCCTCTCCACTAATGCACTACACAAGTGAGTGTGTGTGTTTAAAATGAGGAGTGCCACACCTCTATTTATATTCATCCGTTCACTTTAATTATTCATTCCGACATGTAGGCTCGAGTTAATCATGTAGGCTCGAGTTACACATGTAGGCTCAAGTAACCATACTGGGGTGCTATTGACCCACCTTTACAATTAGAGGGGACTACCTCATGACTCTTATTAGTTCTTCTGATTAGAAGCATCAGGGTACAAAGTAATACAAGTGGTTCTCCCAGTAGGACCATCGGGGACCACAAAAAGATACATATAGAATATTCTTCGAAGTTACAATATTTCAACACTCCCCCTTAATGAGAAGGGTATTCTACAACAACATCAGCAACAACAATAATAGGAGAGAGAGAGAGAACATCATCAACATCATCAGGGTAACACATCTATAAATCATTGGAAGCTTTTGAACATCATGTAGTCTTCATCTTCAATCTTTAGTCTTCAGCAATAGAAACATCTTGACCGCTTCAATCAGCAACAACCTTGACCGCTTCGACCAGCAACATCTTTGACCTTTTCGATCAGAAAAATCTTTGACCTTTTGATCAGCAGCAACATCTTCAGCACTTTGACCTTTCAATCAGCAACATCATCTTCAACACTTTGACCTTTCGATCAGCTACATCATCATCATACTCGGATCTTTCGAACAACAACATCATCATCATACTCTGATCTTTCGAACAACAACATCATCATCATCAACAACAACCTACAATCCACAGTACAAAGACAAAGAGTCTTTGGATCACTTTTGGACCTAATTCCAGGGATGATGCAATCCTACCACATTCTCGGGGACCAAATCCTCCGGATACCTTTCTGAACCGAAGTTCAAGGATGATGCAATCCTACCAAATTCTCAGGGACCGAAGCCTCTCGATACCTTTCTAAACCGAATTTCAAGGATGATGCAATCCTTCCACATTCTCGGGGACCAAAGCCTCTGGATACCTTTCTGAACTGAAGTTCAAGGATGATGCAATCCTGCCACATTCTTGGGGACCGAAGCCTCCGGATACCTTTCTAAACCGAAGTTCAAGGATGATGCAATCCCACTACATTATCGAGGACCGAAGTCATCGGATCTATTCTGGACAGATGTCCCAGGATGATACAATCCCTCTTCATTCTCGAGGACCGAGGTCACTGGATCACTTTAGGGAAAGTTTCCAGGGATGATACAATCCCACTGCAACATCACTACTCCCCCTTTCGAGGAATGTCTTTTCGAACAACACCAAGCTTGTCTCAAAGTGTTGGAACTTTACTCGAGACAGAGGCTTCGTCAGTACATCAGCAACTTGTTCATTATTACTCACATATTGGAGCTTTATGGCTCTCTTCTACATCATATCTCGAATGTAGAAATACTTGATTTCTATGTGCTTCGATTTATCATGGAATACTAGGTTCTATGTCATCTTTATACAACTTTGATTATCACATAGAATCACGATAGTGTCCAACTCTAGGTTAAATAGTCATGACATTAGCTTTCGAAGCCATATGGCTTCACAACTAGCAAAGCAAGCTGCTCTATATTCTACTTCAGCTGTGCTTAGAGCAACACTAGACTGCTTTCTGCTAAACCATGAATTCATAGTAGATCCCAGACTATAACATCCACCTGAAGTGTTGTTTTATGACTAAGATACTTCCAACCCAATCTGCATCTGTGTAGCCATAGAATCTATACTTATGGCTACCATCATAGTATAGACTAAAGTCTATAGTCCCTTTCAGATATCTCATCACATGTTTTGCAGCTACTAAGTGAACCCGTCTTGGTTGAACAAGATATTGACTCAAGGTGTTCACAGCAAAACAAATTTCTGGTCTGGTATTTGTTAAGTACATCAATGACCCAATGATCTATCTGTAGTGAGTCACATCCACTAATTATGATGAGTCATCAGCTAACAACTTCATTTTGGAGTCCATGGGTGTGGCCATGGCTTTGCATTCCAACATATTGAATCTCTTCAATATCTCTACCATATACTTTCCCTAGTTGAGAAATATTCCTTCTGAACTTTGCCATAATTCTAGACATAGGAAATAATGCATTAACCCAAGGTCTTTCATTTCAAATTATTCTTCTAGTTTCTTCTTGCTTTCCATAAACTATTTCTCATTCCATGTCAAGAATAAGTCATCCACATATAACAGTAGGATGACAGGTTCATCTTCTACAACCTTAAGATAAAGGTTAGGATCAGCTTTACTCTTGGTGAAGCCCATGATCGACAGGAAACTGTCTATCCTTTCATACCAGGCTGAAGGAGCTTGTTTAAGGCCATACAAGGCCTTCTTCAATTTGCATATGTGAGTATGTATATCTTCAACTTCAAATCCTTTTGGTTGTTCTATGTATACTTCTTCTTCGATCACAACATTTAGAAAAGTTGTTTTCACATCCATATGGTGTAAGTCCCACTTCATCATGGATGCAAGTGCCATGATATCTCTAATCAATGTATACCATGCTACTAGAGAAAATGTTTCTTCATAATCAATTCCTTCTTTCTGAGAGAAACCTCTGGCCACAAATCTTGATTTATACTTATCGATACTTCCGTTAGTTGCATGCTTTATTTTGAATATCCATTTGGAGGATACTATACTCTTTCCTTTTGGTTTGGGAACTATATCCCATACATCATTATTCATTATTGACTGGCATTCTTCAGTCATTGCTTCTACCCATTCTTTCTTCTGTACATCTTCTTCATGGCTTGTAGGTTCTTGATCTACAAGATCACACATCAAGGCTACATAATTGGAAAAAGTATTAGGATTCTTTCTTTCCCTTATGGAGCCTTCAGGAGCTCCATATCTTTCTGCTTCTCGTATAATTTCTCTTGTCCAAGCAGGCTTTCTCTTTCTTGGCATCTCCATCATTGGAGGTTCTTGTGGTTCTGCTAAGTCATGTTCTTCAGGACCTTCATCTTTAGGGAGACATGTAGTTTATTTATTTATGGGAGATGTCTCTTCTTCATACACTTCTTCATGTTGGCACTTCCTAGATCTCTTGAGGGTTGTCTCTTCATCAAATGTCGCATCTCGATTGAATTCCATGTGACAGAATCCAGGAATATAGATTATGAATGCTTTGGATACTTCACAATATCCAACAAATATCCCCTTCTTTCCAAAAGGGTCAAACTTGGTTCTTTTCTATTTTGGTATATGAATATATACTGGAAAACCAAATATCTTGAGGTGACTTACCTCAGCATTATTTCCTGTGAACATCTCTTTTGGAGTCTTGAACCCAATAACACTGTGAGATATTCTATTATGTACATACATAGCAGTTCTTGTTGCTTCTGCCCATAGATGCATATGAAGATCTTGATCATATATCATTGTCTTCACTGCCTCCATGATGGTTCTGTTCTTTCTTTCTGCAACCACATTCTGTTGAGGATTGTAGGGATTAGTTAGTTCCCTCTTGATTCCAGCATCTTTGCAAAAATCCTCAAACTCTTTTGAGGTATATTCTCCTCCATTTTCTGATCGGAGTGTCTTTATTTTCTTGTCTGAAATATTCTCTATCAAGGCTTTGAACTCCTTGAATTTCTCAAACACTTCACTTTTTGATTTCAAGAAGTATATCCAAGTCTTTCTTGAAAAGTCATTAATGCATGTGATATAATATTCAAAGCCACTTAAGGATGTAGAATACATTGGACCACATGCATTTGAATGAATCAATTCCAACGTACCTTTTGTTTTAGTTTCACTCTTTGGGAATGGATTCTTGATGTTCTTTCCCTTCGCACATCCTTTGCAAATGCCTTCATGCTTGATATTCATATCTGGTAATCCCATCACTACTCTATTCACACGAGGTCGAGCTTTGTAATTAATGTGGGAAATCCTACTATGCCATAGTTCACTACGGTCAGTGGACTCATGAACAAAGGTTGTTTCTGAGTGCCCCTTGAGTTTATACAAGCCTCCTTCTTCTTCACCAATGATGATTGCACCTTCAATATTATTTCCTTTGGGCCACATGAGCACTTGGCCATCTATGAAAGCAACTCTGAATCCTTTCTTATCTAAATATGAGATAGAAAGTAAGTTCTTCTTTAAAACATGTACATATAATACATCTTTCATCTTTAGAGGATTACTTGAATCAAGTTTGTAACTTGCTTCACCAACTCCTTTGATCGGATATTGATAGTCATCTCCTACGGATACTTTCTGAGGAGAGCTCTTTTCTTCAAGTTTGGACAGAGTTTTGTTTTGTCCCGTCATGTGCTTTGAAGCACCACTATCAATAAGCCAAGTGTCTTCTCTAGGTGTTACAGACCCAAAGAGAGCAAAGAATAGTACATACTCTTCTGCATCTTCTTCTTTTGCTTGCTTTCTTGGAGGTATTTCTTCTTCTTCTTGTTCATCTTCATCTTCCACTAGATGAGCATGATATCTTTTTTTTTGTTGATCCTCTTCTTAAATTATTGCTTCTTTATAGGACAATTTCGGGAAATGTGTCCTATCTTGTCATAATGAAAACATTGAAGGCTAGAGTAGTATTTATTTGGAGGATTTTCCCTTCTTCTTTGGATTTTTCTGGGAGTTTGAGACTCCTTGAAGTTAGATTGACTTCTTCTTCTCTTGGTGTGAGTGGCTAGGGCTTGATAATCTTCCTTTAGTAAGGCTTCTCTATTTTCCACTCTAGTCTCTTCTTGAATACAGTCTTCCCATACAACCTCAAACATCATGCTTTATTCTCTGGAACACATCATCTGGATGAAGGATTCCCAGGGTCTAGTGAGACCATTGAGAGTAGTCATAACCAATTCATCTTCATCAAGCTTATCTCCAACAGCTTCTAGTTTCTCTTTGATCTGAGAAACCCTTGTGAAGTAGTCTTGGATGGATTCTCTATGACTCATCTTGGTTCTCTTCAGTTGAGCTCTCACATTCATATTCATGTTGATATTTCTTCCCTCATACATTCTGGAAAGGGAAGCATAAATTTCTTTTGGAGTCTTCTTTGATGACACTTGAGGGATCAAGTGATCCTTGATGGAGTCAACAATAATCCTTTGTTCCCTAATCATATCCTTTATGTGCTTCTCCTTGGCTTCAGCTTCTGAAACTTCTTCTTTGACATAATTATCAAGATCATTCTCTTGGAGAATCAGACCAATCCTATAATTCCATGCTCAAAAATTCCGTATGCCTTCTAGCTTGTCCTCAAGCTTAGTGCTTGGGGCCATCTTGTCAGAAAATCACAAAAAATTGAAATTTTATGGAATGAGAAACTGACCTTACCAAGAGATGCGCTTGAATGAGGTAAGTTGACTGGTGTGCCTGGATTCTTGAGATTTCAATTCTTTACGTTGCAAATTAGACTTGCAAGATTCAGCTTCTGTAGCTTTCTGGTTCAGCAGTTTTCTGGTATAGCTGTCAAACTAGGGTTTGACTTTTATGGAGACTCACACATCCAAAAACTGTGATTCTAGGCTCAAAAGATGTGCTCTGGGAGGGCGCAACTTTCCATGCAGTCAATTTTTCAAAACTAAAAAATCTTCCTGAAACCCTAATTTCTTTTGGGGAGAGAGAGAGGGCTATTTTGCCTTGTGAAAGTTGTCCTATTCAGGTTAGCTTTGATACCATGTTAACTTTCAATATGCTTAGCTAAGAAATTAGTATTTCATTTCATTTTCATAACAAATCCATATAAACAAGATCACTAAAAGAAACAGTATCACAAGAACAACACAGATTTATCTTGGGAAAACCCTAAAGGGAAAAACCCAGCAAAAGCTTCCTCAATATAGATGCCCAAAAAAGATAAAAGATAAAACCAACAAGGAGATCAAAGCCTGATCCTCCTCCTTCTCTAGCTACTTCTCTCTCTCCACTAATGCGCTACACAAGTGAGTGTGTGTGTTTCAAATGAGGAGCGCCACACCTCTATTTATATTCATCCATTCACTTTAATTATTAATTCCGACATGTAGGCTCGAGTTAATCATGTAGGATTGAGTTACACATGTATGCTCAAGTAACCAAACTGGGGTGCTAATGACCCACCTTTACAATTGGAGGGTACTACCTCATGATTCTTATTAGTTCTTCCGATTAGAAGCATCGGGGTACAAAGTAATACAAGTGGTTCTCCCAGAAGGACCATCGGGGATTGAAAAAAGATACATATAGAATATTCTTTGAAGTTACAATATTTAAACAACTTGGAGGCTGATTTCTCCTTTCGGGAAACTTTGAAGCAGAAGGAAGCTCGTATACTTGTCCACCTAAATATCAGAGAAGGGATGGCAGCTGAGATAAATCTTCATTGGGGGACTTGCTGCTGCTTACAGGCGATTGATTACAAAAAACTCCCCTCTTGATGCAGAAGGTGTCATGAATATGGATACTCAGTATCTGAATGCAAATTGGCTGCTCGTTCCTATTATGGTCGTTGATAGATGTCTCGGGGTCATCATGGGGGTCTTTTAGGCTCTGTAGGGGTTTCTGAGCCCGTTGGTGTTCCTATTTTTGTGCCTTCGGTGGCCCCGACTTCTCCTTCAGCAGTCATCACTCTTGCAATAGTAGCGAAGGGCTCCTGGTCCCTCCATCACTCATGGGCACTCAATAGGCCCTCCCATCTTGGGTACTAAGACCTTCCTCTTTTCTCCTACATTTAATTTCTTTTCTCTCTTTGTTTTTATGTCTGGTTTTGACTGGGTAGGAGGTTTAAAAAACCTTAGTATTTTCCTTACTAATAAACCCTCTGATACTTTCTCTGCTTCTACCATGGAGGAATCCAATTTGTTAGCCCACTCTTGTTCCTCTGTGAAGACAGGATTGATCCCTCCTGTTTCCCCGGTATTATCTCCCATCTCCTCGCAAAACCATACCTTGGATTTTTTTTCTCATGTCTCGATTTTACATCCCCGACTGTTGAGGCTTGTCCTTCTTTTTTTACTAACTCTCCTGAGATAGGATATTTCTTGAGGTCTTGTCTCAAATCCTGTGGGGGGCCGGGTGCTGGGCCAAGTCTGATGTCCAGAGGCAGAAGCAGACACTCACATTTGGTGAAGTCTCAATGCTAAGCACAAAAGGACCTTTTGGTTGGAAAAAAAATTTCTATTGACCGGGCGCTTAGAGTGGTGCACACCCAGATGAAGGGATGGGGATGAAAATTATTTATTTCAATGTTTGGGGTCTTGCTGGTCCCTATAAAAGATCAGCTTTAAAGAGGGTGCTCAATCTTGAACACCCTGATATTATTTTGCTTCGGGAGACTGTAGGTGTAGGTGATGTGATTAAATACAGGCTAGGGAGTTGGTTCCCTGGATGGGGATTTGCTGCTTTGGATGCTAGGGGAAGATCTGGTGGACTGGCTATTGGATGGAAAGAAGCTTTGGTTAAAGCCATAAATTTATGGGGAATGGAATCTATTATGGGCTTGTAATATTAGGCTTTTGATCTCCAGTCAAAATTTTACTATTCTTAATATTTACGGTCCTTATTTGAACAGGGTCACCTTCTAGGAATCCCTTTTCAAAATTTTTCTTTCCCACGGTGATTCCGTCATTTTGAGGGGGTATTTTAATTTCTCTTTGGGACATGCTGAGGTTTGGGGTCCTCATGCTCGTGTTGATCCCCTGACTGATTTCTTCACTCGGTTTCTTGTGGAGAGAAACTTACTAGATATAGAGCCTATCGGGTTAAAGTCTACATGGAGGAATAATAAATGTGGAGAAGGTCGTGTTGCCAAAAGACTAGATGGATTTCTAGTGGCTGATGAGGTGGTGGATAGATCCATTTTTACTCGACAATGCATTGGATGTGGGGGTCTTTTGGATCATCTTCCTATATTCCTGGGGATAAAGAATGGTCCTTCTCAACCCTATATTTCGCTGAAGTTTAACAAAACCTGGATTAAAGATGAATCTTTTGTGAATATGATTTTGGGGTTATGGACCCCTTTCTCTCCTCTTTGTCCCATGTCTGTGGATTTTGAATTTTCCTCAAACATCAAAATATTGAAAAGGGCCATAAAGGAATGGGCGGTGGGAAAGAGATTTCCGGAGGAACAAAAACTGAAATTTGTTGAGAGTGACATATCAAGGATTTTGGATACTGAAGGGGGGAGTATGTTGACTGTGGAATCATAGGAGGTTTTTAATACATTGGAAGGGAGAAGGAAGATGTTACTACAAGACAAGGAGGAGAAATGGAGGCTGAAGAGGAGACCCATCTAGATGGAAAGCAGGGATGATAACACCAAATTATTCCATGCTTATGTGAGGGGGAGCAAGTCTTTAAACACCATCTAGAGATTTGTGGATGCTCATGGTGTTTCTCAGACAAATTTTGATGAAAAGGCCCGCTTAGGGGTTTCTCACTTCAAAAATCTTTTCAACGCTCCTCCTTAGGTTAATATTGTCGAGGTTATCAAGGTGGCCCAATTGTTTCCCAGCTTCGTTTATGCTGAAGAGAACCTCATGCTCACGAAAATGGTCTTTGAGGAGGAATTAAAGACTATTTTACATAGGTTTTAGAAGGATAATATTTTGGGTCCTAATGGATGGACTATTGAGTTCTTTTTGGGCTTATATGATCTCATTGGGGGGGAATTGTTAAGGGTTGTGGAGGATACCAGGATATAGGGGAGATTGCTAGCTATTTTTAACACCACTTTCATAGCCTTAATCCCTAAAGTCGATAGCCCTTCCACCCTTAATGATTTCATACCTATTTCATTGTGCAATTGAGTCTACAAAGTGATTACAAAAGTCATTGCACGCAGACTTAAGGATATCCTATCTCAACATATTTTCGAAGAGCAATTTGGTTTTCTTGAAGGAATATAGATTCATGAGGCAGTTGGAGTGGCCTAGGAGGGTCTACACGGTATGAAGAATAATAAATTAAAGGGTTTGTCCTCAATATTGATTTGTCTAAGGCTTATGATAAATTCAGTTGGGTTTATATTCGAATGATATTGACACATTTGGGGTTATGTATTGGTTTCATGAGATGGGTAATGAGATGCATTACTAATGTATCATTCTCGGTCCTGATCAATGATGCGTCCTCGCCTTTCTTTCACTCGGAGAGGGGTCTTCGTCAGGGGTTCCCACTATCCCCTCTACTTTTTTTGTTGGTGGATGAAGGACTCACTCATGCTCTCAAGAATGCAAAAGATATCAGATTGTTCAAAGGAATCCAAAATTTTCAACTATTGTCGATTACTCATCTACTTTGTGTGGACAATGTGGTAATCTTTTGGTCTAGTTCACTCAGGGATATTAAAATATTCTCTGACATTTTTGGCCTTTTTTCAAAAGCTACAGGCATGGAGATTAATGTAGGTAAATCAACTGTAACCACTAATATTCTATCAGTGGATGAAACCCACTCACTTGCTAGGGTTTTTCCATACATTTAGATTCACATAGATGCGGGCTTGATATACCTGTGTTTCGTTCTTAAACCAAATGATTACTGTAATATGGACTGGCATTCGCTTATCGAGAATTACTGGTCAAAGCATTACTAGATGCTATTCATGTCTACCGGATGGGTTTGGCCTGGATCCCTAAGGGAATTCTAGAATCAGCTAGATGTATTTGTTTTAGGTTCCGTTGGAGTGGAGAATACGTACATCAGGTAAGACCATGGGTTTGGTGGGAAATGATTGCGACACCCAAAAGCATGGGGGTGGGGGTGGGCTTTAAATAATATCTTCCTTTTCACACAAGATTTTGCTGCTAAAGGTCAATGGGGACTTATCAATACTACCAGTCTTTGGACCCAAGTTATAACACATAAATATATTGTGCTGAATTCAATAGAAGAATGGATCCGTAGTCCCATTGAATCACATTCTGGGTGCTCATTAATTTGGAAGGATGTGGTCAGATCCTTTTTAGTCATTAAGGCTCACCTTGATTGGAATGTCGATAATGGTAGACATGTAAGGATCGGAGTGGATCCCTGGTCTAGACGCCACCAGCAGCACCTTCTCCCTACACATACTGTTGCTCCATTGAATTAGAGAGGATTCTTCTTTCTTCACCTTCTTGTTGCCCCAATACAAAGGCTTCGCTGGTTTCAATCTTGGATTCCAGTTAACATGATAGGTCTTAATGCTGCTGATGTTGGGATTGTTGAGTGGTATTTCAAACAGTTGAATCAGGCTCTCATTCTTTTAAGGGACAGGGAGGACAAGATGGTTTGGGAGGCTACCCTGAGTGGTCACTATACGCCAAAAGATGGATACTTATAATTGAGCGGTGATGGACTTCATAAGGCACTGAACTGGTGGTGGCAAAATTTGTGGAAGATTAAAATACCTCCAAGGTCCTATCTTTTTTTCTTGTGTGTGTTGGAGAATAAGGTTCCCACTTTGGATAATTTGCAAAAAAGATACTTCTCGGGGCCAGGATGGTGTTCACTTTGTAAAGGGGCAGAGGAAACCATCGGTCATCTTTTTCTTCAAATCCCTTTCATAAATGATGTGATGAAGGAGTGCTAGCATTTAGTGGGGCAACCTTGTGGTTGGGTAGGTTCTTCTATTTCTTAGGCCTGGAAAAACTGGTACTGGGAAAAGAGGCAAGGCCATTTCCTTGCTTTACCATTGCTAGTGCTCTAGGGAGTTTGACTGGCCCAAAAGAACCTGATTTTCATTGAGCGAGCCTACGTTACTACAATTGTAGCTAGTACGGATCGTGGTTTCCTGATGGCTTTCCCTCATCATATTTGTGCTGCTAGACAACGAGAGCAGATGGAGATTGAAGTGGACAAATCGAACCCCTAGGGTTTTTTCGATGGAGGGGCACAAAATTATGTTTGTGGTGGTGGGGATGTTCTATATGTTTTAGACACTCATTTTTATGAAATTGTGGTTGGGTTAGGGGAAGGAAGTAACAATTATGCTGAACTTATGAGCCTTAAACTCCTCCTGATTTTTGTAGAAGAGAAAGGTTGAAGAATTATCAATTTCATGGGTGATTCCATGAATTTCATCAAATGGATTAAAGGGTCACAACAGTGCAGGATACTTAGATTGGAAAATATCATTTGGTCTGTTAGAGATATCCTATGCACATTTACTCTTTTCTCATGCCAACATATTTACAGGGAAAACAGTGTAAAGGTGGATGTTGCTTCGAAGGTGGGAATTCGTCTGGCCGTGAGACAATGGCTGATTAGGGAACACTGTGGGGACATTATACAGGAGTTATACCATCGGCCTTTCATAGAATGAGCAGGGGTTCTCATGTTTTTTGGTTTTATATGCATCTTCTACTGTGGCTGATATGTTATAGGTTTATTTCATCAACTTATTGGTTGATTCAGTTGCGCTCAACATTATGCAAACTGTTCTATTTTGTGTGTATATTATAGACCTTCATCTCTCCATCGGATGGAGATTGTTCTTCAAACTCTTGGTTATCTACCTCATCATTTTTTATGCCTATTCTAAAGGTTATCTTGTAATGGCCTAATTGACTTGAAACTTACTTTTGTAAGGTGACGAACTTGTTTTAGTCACGTAGTATTTACTTGTATTACTCTTTCAAAAAATACACTTTTTAGTGTATCTACAGAATGTAATTTTGTTTAATCAAATAAAGTTACACTTTTTTCCAAGGAATAAAAAGTGTTGAATATATACAAATTCAAAACAAATTTTTTTCTTGAACTTACACAATAAGTCTAAATTCACACCAAAACGTGCAATTACACAAATAAATAGTTTCTAGATTTCATCAAGGGAAGAACACCATTTGGAAAATATATCTAGAATGTCATTAAATTCCTGAAAAATGAGAATTCCTCAACTGAATATCATTCTTGCAAATTTGGGACAAAATTTCCACACTTGTCATTTTTTTCCATTCTTTGATGAACAATTTTATCCGAGCTATCGAGGCATGGGGAACTTCTATCCATTTCTCCATCTCTTGCACCGTTAACTGACTAATTTGTTGAATCAACTATTTGGTATGATCAAACTGCTTTTCCCCTTCTTCCAAGTGAACTTTAGGACAAAATGCCTCACTGAGAGGCTCCATAATAGGTAAAATCAAATAAGTTAGCAAATTGTTTGAACCAAACGACCTTTTTTTACAAATATTTTTCACTACATTGACTACAACTTCAACTTAATCGCATGTATCCTCCCATGTCTCAATGCAAACTTTAGTTTTCTTGATCTCTAACTTGTCTAAAATTCATTAGCCATCAGGTCTTTCCTTAATATGCATAAATTCCAACCTCTTACATGCTCTAAAGCAGTGCATGCTACACTCATTCAATGATGGTGACCCTCAAAAGTTTTAGAATGCTTGATAAACTACTCGTACATGCCTTGCATCTCATCAAAGAAGCTATACAAATCTACCACATTCTATCGAAATTGTTCCTATATTTGTTAGAGCATGTGTTTAAAATCCTCGGGTCTCACATTGACAAAACAATAGCCTTTTGCGGCCAAATGAACATGTTTCAATTCTTAATTAAGAAGAACATTTTTTTTATGCTTACTGCTGACTAACAACCTATATATTCTGAAGATGATGCTTCTCTTCTCCATCCTTCTTTTTCCATCTCTCTATTTTCTCTTCATGTTCTTGTTTCAACTGCCCAATCCATTGTTCATGCCTCTGTTGTGTTTCTGCTAACTCGCATTTCACCTTCTCGAATTCTTTTTGTTTTTCACCAAGATCTAAACTTAATTGTGAAACACATTGAGAATTAGCTCCAACAAAAAATCACATGGAAGCTGATGTGTCCACTGACCCCTTGTTGTATATCACTTGTGTCTACCTTCCATATGACCTCACCAATAGTAGTCACATTTATGCCTGAACTTTCTCTAGCTCTCTTAGCTCTCCTTTTAACCACAACTTTATACTTTTTACACCAATAATATTTGCCAAAGGATACAACTTCATCTTCTCCAAAATTATACGATATCTTCAAAAGATGAACTGCTTTGTTGGCGCACACTAACCAAAGGATCACTTTTCGTTTGATTTAAAGTAATATCCATGCTAACAGAGAAAATATTCATACTGCAAGAAACATAGGTAAAAGAGAGTGATGTAATAGAATCACATATAGACAAATCCTTATTTTGAGGAAGATTCATACAAATAGAAGGAATGTCTTCCTCGCATGTAGTTGTAAGATGAACTAATGAAAAAGAAGAAGCAAAACTATAAATAGGGGAGTCAACTAAAGCTCCCATTATTGATGACAAATTTACCTTGGAAAAACAATGCTGCAAAGATGATGTATCTAACATACTGGAAATCCTTTTCATATTGGGGATAGATGATAGAACCATAGTCATAACAGATCAATGTCTTCTTCCACATTCGTATCATGACTCTCAATATGTGCTGAAGATTAACAAATTACATTTTGCACAGAAGATTCTTGTACAACTGTATCTCACATCGAACATTATTGAACAAGCCTTTCCTCTTTCTTGTGATTTGAGATCGAAGACATCAGCTTCTATTTTGTCCATGCTTCTGGTAGTTGATCCTGTTGAGAAACTACTACAGTATTCAGCCTTTTAGGATTTACTTCAGTTAACTCTCTCTCATCTTGCAATTCAGACTCGACTTTTTCAAAATTTATTTTGAGTTCTTCCCCTTTCTCTGACATATCTTTGATTGTTGTAAGAGAGGGGCTCAATGGGCCTTCAAGAACACATGTCCCCTTATTCTCATATTGAGCACCACCAACAATAGTAGAACTTGATGCATGTTCTCTCGCTTCTTCTTCTCTCTTCTCCTTCTCAAATAGGTACAGTTTCGACCCCAATTTTTCAAAATTTATTTTGAGTTCAACCCCTTTCTCCATCGTATCTTCCATTATGCAAAGAGAAGGGCTACATGGGCCTTGAAGGGCACCTTTTACATTATCCTTAGATCGAGCAGCAACACCAATACTAGACCTTGCTAAATATTCTCTCATTTCTTGTTTTAGTTCGAATTTATTTGCTCGTTCTAGTAGAATTATTTTCTTAAGATCCTTTTCATACATGTACTGATGTGACTTTGTCTCTGGATCACTGATTTTATGAATCTCCTCTTGAAACGTGGAAGATACTCACATCATGGAATCATCAGGCACATTTTCATGAACATATTGAAATTTGACATGCTCTTGAGAAAATAGATTATGCAAAAACCCACCGGATTATGCATTCTTTTGAATACCTTCCCAAGCTCATAACAGGAATATCCTTTCCCAACAAACACACAAGACCATCATTCTGTACCGCAAGATTTCCAAGATTCACAGGAAATTTAGGCCATGCCTTCTTCTTATGTTTGGTCAACTTGGAGAAAACCCAATCAATCACAGTATGATAGGCAAATTCTTGAAGCACCATTCGGTCTGGAAGAATTATCGGAAGAAAGTGCACTATGTTGCTGCCCCAAATACTTATGTAAGAGATATATTATCCTACATACAAGTCACCATACTCAAAAATGAGTTCCCTAGTTTTTTGAGAAAATGCAGGAGCATCAACTTTAATATTTTTATAGTACATTGACCTGAGAAACAGGTCACAGAGCTCATAAACACGACATATGAAATTGTCGTTTCACATATTAGTCTAATATATATGAACAAGTGGACATTTCTCCTTCCAATCCCAATTTAGCTCCGGGAAATAAGAACATGTACATAATGCATCCATAACGAACCCTCACATGTAGAAAGATGGTTTCTGGTTCGCTAGGGTTTTCTTATATTTTTCAATTTCCTCCCACAAATTCCAAAACAGAATTTGCACCTAGTAGAACGAATCACATATAAGCAAAACATGGTTCACCATAGGGACCCATTTCCTTTTGAATAAGGAACAATTATGTAAGCCATATAACCTGCAAAACACGACTGCCAGCAATGAGAAAGGCTCTCTAAACCAAGAAAATTGATATGCTGAAAGTGAAACAGGAATCACTAGTGTTGGGTCTTCCAGCCAACATTTGACCACTTGGTCGTCATTCGATTTGGAAAGGAATTCATCACAAAAATTTGCTGAGAAAAACTGCTTGGGATTTTTCAAACCATAAGCCCTAGCAAACACTTCCGGACCAAACGAAGTAATAAATACATTGTCAATATTATTAAAAATTCATTGGTTAAGGCCAACGTGATCCAATGCCCACTTAACAAGGTCTGTGTAAGGCATAAAAGGAGGTATCTCTGCAATGCAATGGAGCTGAGAATTATGTATGTTCATGTAAAAATTTTGGTCATTAATAACAGAGGAAAAATCATCTCTCTCAAAAATAGAATAAAATATGGACCAGTCTAGATGTGGGGAGTCAAACAAATACCCACTCGTGTCAGTGAAAACACCGGGATTGGGATATTTGATTTCCTCCTCTTGAAGACCTGTTTTACATTTGTTATTCCTAGTCATAGTAGATACCTTCTCTAATTGAATTTTAACAACCATGTCTAAAAACGACTGAGAGTTTAAATTTACTAGAAAAAATGGTCAGCGAGTAAAAACTTATGGGTCAAAATTATGAGTCTACGCGCTCAGACACACGAAATGCACAGTAAAAAACTATGTCCAACCTGAAAAATATTAAGTTCAATTCTTTAAAATTCCATCTACAAGGGAAAAAATAATCTTGACCGTATATTTCTTATGGATCAATGGACAAGTTCAACCAAACAACAAACATTTACATTTTCGATTTAACATTAACATTTCTGATTTTTAGGTTATTTCACTTTTCTGCTATTTTTAATATCATGTTGTTTTCTCTAAAGTTTAAATTAGATTATGCTTAAACAGGATGCAGATTACTTGTTGATTGTGATGCTAATGCCTTTCCCTTGTCCTATCATTTCTGAATTCATAAATGTCCTATCATGATATTTATATGTCGTAAATAAGAAATTTAGACAAATTGCAAATCGAGAAACAATCATTCAGTCAAAAACCATGTGGTAAACCTGCTTTCTAATATGGAAAAGAAAAACTCTAAAATCATACAAATGAATGTTATTAAAATATAAAACGATATTCCCCATTTCCGATATTCGAAATATAGAGAATTGGAAATTGGGAAGCCAGGAAATTATTTGAAAAAGACCTAAGTCCGATATCTGATTCCCCGATCTTCCAATTTCTATTGACGGTTTTAGAAATCAGAAATATCATACTTGATTGTATGGAAATCCAAATTCATAAATTTCCTACCATAATATTTATATGTCAGAAATAAGAAATTTAGACAAATCGCAAATCAAGAAACAATCATTCAGTCAAAATCCATGTGGGAACTCCCATTTCTGGTTGTCAAAATCACTAGTCTACACGCTCAGACAAAGGAGATTCACAGTAAAAAAATCTCACCAAACTTAGAAATGTTAACTTCAATTCTTTAAAAATCCAATTTTCTGCTCTTTAATATCATGCTGTTTTATTTAATATTCACTTAATCACACTATTCAGTTTTTGTTTTTCATATTGATTGTATGAAAATTAAAGTTTAGATTAGATAATGATTAAATAGGATAAAAATTACTTGTTGACTACGATGCTAATGCCTTTCCCTTGTCCCATACATTTCCCAACTCATAAATGTCCTATCATGATATTTATATGTCGAAAATAAGAAATTTAGACAAATCGCAAATCGGAAAACAATTATTCAGTCAAAAACTATGTCGGATCTCCGCTTTCCGATATGGAAAAGAAAAAGTCTACAATTGGAAAAATGAACGTTATTAAAATATAAAACGATATTCCCCATTTTCGATATCCAAAATATAGGGAATCAAAAATCAGGAAGCGGAAATCTCAGAGTTGATTTTACAGATGTCCAAATTCATATATGTCCTATCGTAATATTTATATATTAGAAATAAGAAATTTAGACAAATTGCAAATCAGAAAACAATCATTCAGGCTAAATCCATGTGGTAAATCTCATTTCCGATATGGAAAACATCGGACTTAACCTTTTTATCAAATAATTTCTTCAATTCCCAATTTTCGATTCCCCGATCTTCCGATTTCGATTGGGGATTTCAGAAATCGAAATAATCTCATAGTTGAATTCAATCCAATTTCTTCATGAAATTATTATAATTACTGTTATTAAGATACAACGCTATGGAAATGCATAATGTTAAAAATCTGAAATGCACATCTTGTGAAATTTAAATTCCGAATACCAATTACTATTTCGAAAATGCCGAATGTCGAAAAGCTCTTCCTCTACCAAGTGGATGCTTATCTTAAACTTGCTCTACGTTCTTCTCTTTCAGTCTAGCTCTAGATTTGGTGGAGATTAAAGAACCATAGAGAAAATTCAGGTTATTGCAGCAAGTACCAAATTAAAAACTCACATATACAATTTTTTTTATAGCAAGGAAAATAAAAAATTGTCAAATTGAGACCTCATTGTTTTTTCATGGCTATTTTTTTTCATGTAGTTTACATAGGGTTTTCACATTGATTTTCCATATGCCAATGTCGAATGTCAAAAATACTATGTTCGACGTTTCTTTATTTTAAAATAGGAAACTTCGGATATCGAAAAATGTTGAAAATCGCATCTTGCGGAATCCCAAATCCGACCATATGGTGTTTCGGCAATCGTACCAGAAACACGGATCTTGCAAAATTTATAACTCAACCATTCATTATTTTTAATGCAAAAAATAGGACATCGAAATTTTTAAATTTCAAGCTTGATTTTTGTTTACATAATAAAACTCAATTTTAAGCAGAGGATAAAAATCCACAAGTTTGAAATTTTAATAGCAAACAGAAATTTTATTTGCTCAAAATGTCTTAACCTAAAATTTCAGAACTCAGTATTAATATCCAGTCTCCCAAGGTAAGTCACAACAATTGGGTTGTGGAAATACAATATTTTTTTACCCTCTGGACATTTTTTTGCACCTCTCGTTGCAAATGGTAGTATTATTTTCATTGCACAGTGGAAAGTTCTTGTACTTATCGATTAATATGCCTTTTTTTCTTTTTTTTATTGTGCGTTGGGTACATTCAGTTCATCATATGAATAGATATATGTGGTTTAATTCCCTGCACTATATGGGAGGGAGGATTCTTAGTTTATAGAGTTGGATTACTTTATTTAAACTCTACGTTGCCACTTTTCACTTAACAAGTCAGGAATGATGGTGTCTGTGGAAGGAGAATTCTGCTACTAGTTACAATTCAACCCATTAACACCTAAATTCTTTTAATTGTTGGTAGTGGATGACCCCGTAAAGGTCAATCCATATTCTTCCATTTTAGCATTGGGCCTTTACAAAGGGAAAATACAATACCCTTTTGATTTACATATAATACTATTTTTTATATAAATAATATAAATAATATAAAATATTGGAGGATGTAAGAGTTGGATCTTTTTGTGGAAATGTCTTAACTAATAGATTATTAAGGAAAGAGACCAATATTCTATATACTTTGATATTTTTCAAAGTTAAAATATATATTTGTGAACCAAGCTTAGTAGGATGTAACTTTTGATCTTTTAATACTTGTATTTCCTTTGGAGGGGGGAAAACGAGATGGAATACTTGAACTATAATTCCTTTAAATGTGATAATAAAATCCTTGAATTCATAGTATGCATTCCTTTGTTTGAATACAAGGTTTTGGGTTTATACTTAATTCATATATAATGAAATATTATCACATTTATGGTCAACATAATATATTTATAACCAACTTTATTATTAAATGGGACGCTCCATACTATCTTTTTTTCCTAGCGGATTCATTCCCAACTCAGGGGTGGCCTCTCAATAGCAAGCCAGACAGAGAGCCTAAGGTAGGGTGGAAATTCGAAGTCAAGTGGGTTGTTCAAATATTTATTTAGACTTAAGTCTGGACTCTTCAAGTTTCATCAAAGTGTTAATACGATCTTGTAAAACTTCAGTACCGGATCCTTGTGAGACTTGAGCTAACTGGGAAGATGGAAGAAAAATGTTGGGGGTAAAATAGATTGTTTCCCATAAACCAGAGTATAAGGGGACACTCATAAGGAGTTCTTTGGGGCGACCCTATATTCCCATTTTGCATTGGAAAGTATTTTGTGCCAACTTCTTTGATTTTCAATAACAGTGCTCTTTAGAATTCTGATAAGATTTTTGTTTGTTGATTCCGCTAACCCATTCCTTGAGGATAATAATTGGTAGAAAAATGTAATTTGATTAGTTTTTCAAAAGTGAATTCAATTATTTTAATGGATGAGAAATAAGATGCATTAAAAAAAAACAAGTGAAATTGGAACCCAAAACCTGGTCATAATGTTTTGTTGTAAGAATTTTATGACCACATCCTCGTTCATTTTGCGTAGCGCTCTTCTAACCATATCGTGAAGTAATCCATAGCTGCGAGGATATATTTATGGTGTAGTCAAGAATTCAGATTAATTTCCCAAATGATTTCTATACCCCATTGTTTGAAAGGCTCTGAAATAATGACAGGTTGCAATGGTCCGACTTCTTTTGCTAATATTCCACCACTTCTTTGACATACATCACACTTTATCGCATAAGCATGGACATCTTTAAATAATGTTTTCCAATAATAAACAACCCTAAGGATATTTTGAACAGTATTATCTCCATAGAAATGTCCTCCAACAGGGCCATCATGCAATTCTTTAACAAATTTGGAAGCATCTTCTTGCTCGAGGCATCTCAGGAATACTCCATCGTAGTTCTTCCTGAAAAGAAATCCATTAATTATTTGGTAAGAGACTAAATTTAGATGATGTTCCCTTCGTTTCTTAGAGTTTCAATGCTCTGGTAAATATCCTTGTTGGAGATAATGCACTAAATCCCTATAATAAGATTCAGGAGTAGTAAAGATAGGACATACATCAATCATGTTTGATTCTGCTTCATTTTCCCAATCACAATCTTCATTAGTATGACCTTCCACAATTAACTTACATCGACATTGAACTTTAGTAATAATGGTTGGTTTGAATTCTAAATCATACTCCTGTAATGTTGTTACCTAGTTCCCTCTTCATTCACCCAATTCTTTATGTATGAAGTGGGTCCTGACAGTTGGATGAGGGACGATTACTTTGGTTATGTTTGTTAAAATGTAAGTTTTGAATTGTTTCACTACTTTGAAAACTGCATATGCTTGTTTGTTTATAGTAGGGTAATTCAATTCATCCCCTTGTAATCAGGTGCTCATACATGATATTGGGTACTCATCTTCCAACTCTCCCTTATGTGTGAGCACTGCTGTAAGTGAGTTGTTTGAAGCAAAAGTACACAAAATAAAATCCTTTTCAAAATTAGGACTTCTTATAGAAAGTGCATGAGCTATTGCTACTTTGATTTCATTAAAGACAACATTCTCCATATCATTCCATTTAAACTGCACACATTGCTTCACCATTTGTTGCAAAGGTTTCACTATTTGTGCAAAGTATGGAACAAACCTTCGAACAAAGTTTATCCTACCCATAAATGATTGCATATATTTTTTTGTTATGGAGTAAGGGAATCTTAGATATAAATTCAATTCTTTCCGGGTCTACGGAGATTACCTTTTTTCAAATAATATGATCCAACAGTTTTCCTTCTAAAACTGTGAAAATGCTTTTCTTTGGATTCAAACATATGCCATATCTTCTACAACGATTGAAATTTTTTTTTAATGAAAAACATGATGTCCATTTTCTTAGAGAAAAATGTCATATCATCTAGATATACCACCACACTGTGGTCAATCAATCCCAAGAAAACGATATCCATTTCCCTTTGAAATATAGCTCCAACATTTATGATACCAAAGGTAATTCTTCTATAAGCGGTGGTGTTCCCCACTTCGTTTGAAACATAGTTTTCAGTCTATATTGTTTAGCCACCAATACTTGGTTATAGCCTGAAAATCCATATAATAAGGAGAACAATTTTGAATCTCATACCATCTGGAAAATTTGTTCCATTGGTGGAACTAGATAGTTATCTTTATATGAATCTCTATTCTGATTTCATAATTCAATAGATAACCTTTTTTCTCCTAAATTCTTTCTCACTGGAACCAAATTGGCTACTCATTTTGAATGTCGACTCTGAAAATAATCTTTGCATCATTAATTTATTTACCCCATTTTGGATTAAAGGTTCTGACTTTTGATGCATTTTCCTAGGTTGTTGCTAGAATGGTTTTACATCCGCTTTAATATGAATAATGTGTTGAATGATACGCATGTCATATGTCTTTAGGTATTCTTATGTCTAAGAAAATATATATTTATATTGCTGAAACAAATTGATAAACTGGATCCTTTATCTGAGCAAGCAACACTTTCCCAAGTTCATGTACTTGGGCTCATCTTCCAGACCCAAATTTATCAGTTCATATTGCATAGATGAACTGTTAATCATGAATTTCTTTGTCTTCTTGAATTTGTTATATAAATTAAACATCCCTTCCAGTTTCTTTACTCCTTTGGGCATGGAATTTCCTTTTGTTACTTCTTTGTTTTGTAGATTTGCTTGATGCCCTTCATAATCAATCACAGAGTCTTTGAAAGTTTCATCATTTGTCATAAAATCGATAATTTTTTCATCATCATTGAACACCTTAAGATTTGTAACATTATTTGATACCAATGGACTGAAAAATAAGGTCAATAGAACCCCTGTGATTAGTAGGAACTAACCCAACAACATCAGAATTGAATTTGTATTGAAAGCAATAAAATGCAATATTAAATTCCATACTTCATATTGATATCCTTTTAGGTTTGGTGATAAAGAATGTATTGTGTCTCTGACTTGTCTAACCACTATCTAAGACTCATAAAAAACTTTTAAGTTCATAACATTAAGTTCAATAGATTTCCTCAAGCACTAGACTAGAGCTTCATACTCAGCAGTATTGTTTGTACATTCAAACTCTAGTCTACAAGAGAGAACCTCATATTAGTAAACCTTTGGTTGAAATCTTCAACCTTTTCTTTCGTTTCCATTCTCGGGGACAACAATTATTTAATAAGGGTAGGGAGAGTTTTTTTAATGCCAAATTTGTTTTTAAATACCCTTTCAAAGTGTAATGTCCCAAAAAATTGAAAATAATTTTTTTTATAGGCTAGTAAAAACTACCTAGACGAAACATTATTTACTTAGGGAACTCCACTGTACACTCTATGTATCTCTGTTTAGTCATAAGCTGTTCTTACATTCTATCATTTATATTTTTGTCGTTACTCTTAATGTATTTTACATATGATTTTGTACTATTGTTTACTACTTAGTATTATGTTAACACCTTTGTCGCTTGTGTGTCATCATCGTCAATTTAGCTACTATGGATAAATTTCCTGTACACTAAATATTCTTCGTTATGTTTTAAATTCGTTAGTCTATATGTCATTAATACATTTTACGTTCTATGCATATTTTTATTGCACCTATTAACATGTATTATGTTCTTTTATTTGGCATGTTATTATATTGACTTAAGAGCGGACCTTTTATTTTTATGAGGGTTAAAAAGTTAACATGGCATATTGCATATGCCATGTTTAGTAAGCATTTAATCTGAACACAATTCATGTTGGATTTAAGTTAAGTCTATAATCCTAAAGAGTATTTTATTTAACTTATAAGATGTATGCCTTATGGAATTACACCTTGGGCTAACATATCCTATGGACTATGCATTATCGAACTCGCCTTGTAATTATATTAATGATATGATAGATTTGGGGTGGCGACATAACATATTGTAGAAACCATATGATAGCAGGCTTTAAGCTTGCATGTGAGAGATGGTTAAACGTTGTAATGCAGCAAATCTTAAACTATAGAGAGTGGGTTTTGCAGGTGCTGAAAGGGAATGAGGATCAGTGTGGATTTACTTCTGTGGCTCCAAACATTTGCACTCGTGGCCATGGTAAGCATGTGACCAAAACTCTACTTGCTACCTCTCGTCCCTCTTGGGAAGATTGCGCATAGATTTGATTGGTTGGGGTTTTATGCTGTGGGTTTCATTGGGGGTTTTTAAGGTTCACCTTTGGAATAAGAGTACAGACCTGGGTTTTGAACAATATCTTGATGGCTTCGGCCATGGAGTGAAGTCGCACTCCCTCTAGTTCTATGTATGAATTCGGGGTTTGTAAATTTTACTTGGGCTGTTAGTAGTGAAGAGAGAAAAGTTTGGGCTTCTTAGCACACTTGGTTTTTGTTTATGCAAAATGTTTTCATTGGTTCCTTTTAGCCATGGGCTGCACCATTGCTTACAATGGTGCGTTAGCCCATTGGCATGCATGTGTAAACTTGTTTATAAATTTTAATATGATGAGTGTGTAGTTTACTTGGCGAGCTCTGTGTAATGGATTCATACTATCTTTATTACTTGATTTACCCTAGTTTTAACTTATGATGTGCATAGCACAATTTCCCTATGTCAATCTATTGTTATGGTGGATTATGTGGGAATTCCCCGGCTCAAAAGGTTCTTTGTACTATGGAATTACTTAGTTTGTAACATAAATATATAGACAACGTGGGTATAGGCCATGCTGTGAATGGAATGAGCCTTCCCACAGTGCTGCGATAGTATAATGTAGTGTTAATTTTGGTAGGAATGTGTCTTAAAATAAAACTTGGTTGAGAACGTGACTTATGTGAGTGCTGTGCAATCGTTGGCTTCGTAGTTCCAGGGTTTAAATACCCTCGATGGTGTTTGTTGTTTAATATGTATTGGTTGTAATTTGATAACCACATCCCGCATACGATTTGATGTATAACGTGGCCTATGTAAAATGATTATAGGATTGGTTGTCGTTTTGTATATACATTACTTATGGTTTTGTTATTATGGATTTTCCATGGGTCTAGACATCCATGGGATCGATGTCACGAACTCTGTTGGAAAGAATGGTTTTTAATGTAATGTAATGAATGTATTTTGATAAATAAAAACAAACTAGGCTTATTTTCTTGCGAGATTCGATTCTTGTTCCTATTTGTAATACATGGATTTATAATATGATTTAATGTTGTTTTACTATGATATGTTTACTGTATATGATGTATTATTTTAATTTGGATTATGATCATGTTGATGAGTTATGTAACTTTGTTTATGGTTATGTATAGATGGAAAAGTTAGAACAGTAGATTCTTTTATATGAGTTTTGATCAAAGAATTATAAAGGACCACATGGATGGTCACGATGCCTCCTCTGATTATTTATAATGTTGTTTCATTTATGTTGTGTATTTTTAATGTAAGTTTGTAATATGGGTACAAACCTTTAAAGGTGTTATATGAGTTATTAAATTTTAAAAATAAATGTATAGATAGTTATCATAAATGTGTATACCTGATGGCCTTATATATATATATAAAGTAGTTTTGTTTGTAATTAATATTCTATGGTATCTATTTAATATTATTATTTTTATTAATCTTACTTTTATGATTAAATATACTATGATTTGAAACATGTCTATATTGACAAAATGTAATATGTCAGTAGAGTTATAAACAATAGGTGAGCAATAAATAAAGAGTATAGTTTTACCTAGTTTACAGTAAAAGTTTCTGAATATCGCATGAATACATAAAAAAAAATTAGAGATGAAATCCTGGATATATACAACCTATGATAATATTTACAACCCTAGGGAGTATCGAAGATAATACAAACCCTAGAAGAATCTAGGTTGAACACCAAATACATAGGGCTAGTAGATACATTGGAAACATCCATCTAACATATTCATTATATAATCTAGAAGATAGCATAGACAGTATAGGGTTAGATTTTAAGATATGTAACCCTAGGAGATATGGACAGAACCACCATTTCCAGGGTTAATAATATATAAAGAGAATTTATTTAAAGAAGCCATAATTTACCCTAGAAAGAAACTTTGACATACTAAGAAATCATACCTGTAATTTATCTTCTTGAAGCTCCTGGAATGGCTGAACATGCAAAATTTTTAAATAACTAACATTATCAATTTAAGACATATCTAACCTCTAATTTTGATGACCAAATCACTTGGGAACTACCATGTTCCTCTCAACCATGAATCAGAATTGTTCTTGGTTCTAATTTGGATCCCCCTGAGCTGGACTCCAACATGCAAGTAGCTTAAATCTCCTAAGGTAGGGTTTCCTAACTGGTATTCATTTTTGAATCAATCCTCTTTTCCTCACACGAGAAAGTTCTCGAAGAAAACACTTGAGAAAAAAAACAGGCAGAATATTAATTCTCCAAGATAAAAATTAGAACCCCAATCCTTTGCTTGGCTTCAGTCTTTATAGACAAACTTTTTAGTCAAAGGGACAGTAAAATCAAGAAACCTTGGTTTCTTGATTTCACCCTTTTTAATTACTAGGGTAATTTTCAATGCTTAACCTAGGAAATTTTAACTAGTTCGTAGTTAAACTTTCATAGGTATTATACTATTTATTAATCATTTAATAATAAATAATAATTCATGGATCTTATCTTCTTTCTTTTGTTTAATTAGATATTAAATCATAATTAATTCTTTATACATACTATGTATAAAAATACATAGTATTATAGCACTTGTTAACATTTGTCTCCGGGCATCATATACCATGATCCCTTGACTAAATGACATTTCTTCATTCAGGTCAAGTAGGTATATGGTTTAGGTCTACTAGGCTAGGTAACTCTAAACATCCTTGCAAGTTCAATTTCCCTCATATAATGTGGTCACTACAACAAAACCCTCTGATTAGTGTCTCTTTTAGCTTCCTTTTTAGCGTCCATTATCACTTTTAGTGTATTTTTCATCATTTTTTGAACAAAGTGGACACTTTTCCATAGGATGGCACTTTTAATGGCATTATTTGCATCCTTTTTTAAAATTTGGAGCTATTTTAGACGCTAATTAGCATCTCAATTAGCGCCTCAATCAACGTCCTTATTAGCATCCCAATTAACTTCCCAATTATCATCCCAATTAGCGTCCCAATTAGCACCCCTTTTTAAAAGTTGACGCTATTTTGGACGCTAATTAGCATCCCAATTAATGTCCTAATTAGCATCCCCAATAGAATCCCAATTAGCATTCCAATTAGCATCCCAAGTGGCATCCCAATTAGCATCAACTTTTAAAAGTTGGTGATTTTTGGATGCTAATTAGCATCCCAAGTAGCATCCCAATTAGAATCCCAATTAGCATCCCATTTAGCATCCCAATTAGCCTCCCAATTATCATCCCTTTTTAAAAGTTGTCTCCATTTTAAATGATAATTGGCATCCCAATTAGCCTCCCAATTGGTATCCTAATTATCATCCCAATTAGCATCCCAATTAACATCTCAATTAGCATTCGCAAAAGCATCCCATATAACGCCAAGAATAGCCTCCAAAAAAAGTCCTTAATAACATAACACCATATATTAATCGAAGGTTAGTGATAGGAATTGTGCAATGAATTTCAAAAGGAAACACATTCAACATAGCGCCAAGTATAGAGCAAGGAATTGCAATTAGAAAACATCCAACATAGCACCAGGTATAGACCCAAGTACAACTCTTGGAATAATGCCAAAAATTTCGAAAGGAACCGTGTTGGGTGGGGGATTATAAGAACTTCCCCTAAATATATTTTTCAAGTATGTTCTCAATATCCATCCTCTTTTAGAGTACTGCAATTTACCACTAATTACCCTATAATTGACCCCTAATTATTAACCCTACTTAGCCACTAATTGCACCTAAATGGCCCCTACTTGACCACCAATTACCCTTAAATAATCCATGCTTAACACTAATTAACCCTTGATACCTATAAATGGTCCGTACTTTTTTAGAAGGAAACCCTCATGAAGAAACCCAAGGGATGCTTTTAAACATTCATATATGGAATATTCCCTAGTAAACCCATCGATGTAGACTAGTGTGCCTCACACACAAGGATTTGAAATGGGCACATGCCACCATGAACCTAACTAAATTCCCAACATCATGGGAAACCTTGGTTT
Source organism: Pseudotsuga menziesii (assembly GCA_001517045.1). Taxonomy (NCBI): domain Eukaryota; kingdom Viridiplantae; phylum Streptophyta; class Pinopsida; order Pinales; family Pinaceae; genus Pseudotsuga; species Pseudotsuga menziesii. The sequence goes on along the minus strand of LPNX010068143.1, from coordinate 612,059 downwards.
AGCTAAGCCCTTGGGATATATGGACCCTATTTACCCATAACTAACCCATAATTACCCCTAGTTAACTCATAATTGACCTCTTGAATTGCTACTAATTATCCCCTAACTACCCCCTAATTACCACAACTCATTACCTAATAATTACCCCTAAATGACCCTTAATTACTCGTAATTGACCAAAAATTACCTGTCAATGATCACTAATAAACCCTTAATTACCCTTAATTTACCCATAATCAACCATAAATGACCCTTAACTCTACATAGGTGTCAAGTCCATTACATAGACCTTACAAAGGGAATCTTTTTTATTGTTAGTGGGATATGATGGCCATTTTGGGATGTTTAACACCATGAATAAATTTTTACTATGAGGCCATGGTTTGGGATTAACCTCTAGGACCTAAGTTAATTATGAGACTTCAAGTTTTTGGTGAATCTTTATTGATCATTAACTAGATGAAATATCACATACCACTGAGGAATATATATCTTAGGCATATTTATGAAGACTTGGTCATAATTGTCTATAAATTTTTTGAAATCAACTTCCAACATGTTTTCAGAGAGATGAATAAAATTGTAGATCATTTATCAAAGGATGGTATCTTATTGGGAGATGGTGAATGGAAAAACTGGGAATGCCAAAATGACACCATCATAGAGGATGATCCCGGTCTAATCTCTGTATAAACTATGCATCCCTAATTGCTAACATTATCTATGATTCGTAGGGATGATTGATTTCTATTTTTATCCATGAATAACATATTTTGTAGTGGTTTTTATAGGTGTTGTAAGCACAAATAAAATGACTATTGAAAAATGTAAGTTATGTAGGATAGAGTTTCTCTTGAGTTTTTATACTCACAAACTATCAATAGGTGAAGATATAGATGAGGTCTATATGACTGTAAATAATGTCATTTCTCTTTTATAATGAATTGGGAAATTTTTTCCTTGAAAAAAAAACTAAATTTGACTACAGATTTCAAACCAAATTCCTTTTTTTTTCTCTTGTATTCAATCCAACCAACCCCTTATTTGGGTATTGATGGGGTATTTAACACCATTACCTGCAGTGTTGTAATGGATGATACTATGGTTGGATACCTTTCACAATCTAAATAGTTTATTGATGTCACCTCTTCCCTTTCCCATGAGAGTCTTACGACATTGAAACTAGTAGAAAATAAGTTTCCTTCATAATGATGGCATACTAGTGTCTCCACCGTGTCTATCCCAATATGAAATAATATTAGCGACCAAATTTTTTGATGTAGGTAATGTTGAATTCATCTTGGATTCAACCCAATGGCATCCCATATTTGAATCTTTCCATTAGGAAGGATTATTTTCTTTCCCTTTGGTAGGATGTGAAGATATTTCCATTAGACATAAGGCCACCACATGCATGCATTGAAAACAAATTTTGAATGGGAAAACAATGTTTGCATAGTACAAAATATCGTGTCCAACTTTTCTCTATGCTATTCGATGCAATTTGGAAAGAATAATGGTCATGAATCCATGCAAAAATATATCCAAGCACATGTATTAAAAATATTACTGTTAGTTTTTTTAGTGATGGTAATGAACATACCCAAATAATTGCCAATGGCTCTAAGAGTCTCGATATCACAATATTCTAAAAGTATACTAGGCAAGTAAACCCATATCAAGGCCTCTGCCAATACTTTCATATGTGGATTAAATATAGGGTGCCATCACTTCTAAAGAGATCTGCACACTCCATAAACTAGGGTGATTTGATTAAAACTCTTATATTTTCCATCCTCTTAAACAAATTATAATATGAAGACACCTTTTCACAATTTGGTGGATGTGAATTTTGTCTAGCATGGGGTATCCCCGATTCAACTCTATCTATAATTGGATTTTTTTTCAACAAGGGCCAAAGACTATAGAAATTGCAATTCAAGGCATGTGGCAATAAATATGTTCCTTCCTCATTACAAACACAAGGGTGTCAATGATGAAAAGCTTGAACCTTCCTGAAATAAATATCAACACTTCACTTTCACTAACGGAATAGTAACACATGAAAAAATTACAATTTATTTTTTATCTTTAAATTTGTATAATAAAATCACCTTAAATTCATTAATACTTTATAAGTGANTCAATGTACATGTTTTGATTGAGTTGAAAAGTCCACATGAGTTGGCTTGAACATGTTCTAATTTTGAACCCATGTTATGTGTACTTTTCCATGAAAATTTCATGGAATTGAAAAATTTAAATTATAAAACAAGATATTAAAGACATGCAACTTCAAACAAGAACATAACCAAGTGGTAGGGTAGGGAATCTTATCTTTTCAATTTCATTTACGTACCATTTGAGTTGTGGCCACAACGTGTTGGTTATTTAAACTTCACTTAAACTCATTTTAATATTTGATTAATAAATAAAAATATAAAAATTACATTTTCATGAAAAAATATAAATAATAACTCAAATCAATAAATTAGATTTTTATTATGGCCAACTTAGAATTATGAAATATTTAAATGTTGTAGATTTTGATTAATAAATCCCAATAGTATATATTATATCCGAACATATATATATCATGTACTAACATAACCATGACTATAATCACATCATTTTGAAATAAATGAAAATTTAAAACTTCCCTCCTCCCTCACTAATATAAGCATGACTATAATCACATCATATTAAAAAAATGAAAATTTATAACTTCTCTCCTCCCTCAAGCCTAGAATCTGTGCTCCTTTTTTTTCCTATTCTCTCAAACTATCGAACTCACCATTGTTTTTGTGCATCCCTAGATTTCACCTTTGATTTTTTGGAATCTCTTCAAACTCTCGAACTTATGGACGTTTTCGTCCGTCTGTATCCATTGATTTCTTTCTCCTCCCTATCCATACGAATCCTCCCTGAACAAAAGACAACAACCATTTTTCACGCAATTTTTTATCTCCACAGTTCTACCAAAGTGAGGGATAGCCAATAAGTTCAAAATGCCAGATCTCTCTATCCCGAATGCCTAAGTTTGTGGCTTTAGAAATACTGTAGAGCTTCCAATAGTCTGAAGCTATCGCAGGTACTGCGTATTGGGAGAATTTTTTTGTGGTTTGTCAAGTCGTTCTTTGCATATTTTAGTGTTAGAATTCTCCCAAACATATATCCTTCCACCTTAACACTAGATAGGATCTTCGACAACATGAATGGGTACTTCGCATCCCGCTGTATCGATACTTTATTTCCATCTGACTTTCTTGGAGAAACTTACTCTGGTAACATCGATAGGATAGTAAATTAAGCTTCCTCGATTGTTTCTATGGTCTCTTTCCTCTGTCGTTCTTGTTGAAATTAATGGTGTTATGGAAATTGTGAAAGATCAGGACTGGGAGGGTATAATTCTTGTTTAGGGTATGCCGGATAGGAATAAAAATAAGGGTTACATTTTTGGTTTCCCTCAGGGTTTTACGACATGGAATCGACTAAAAGAGGAGGTGAAAAAATAGTTTCCTATAGACAATGTAGGCTTGAAGATCTTGTGCTCTCCAAGGTCAAGGGATTTTCGGCATGGATCGCTAAGGTACACGATTCTATTTTTCATCCCTATTTTTTTTCCCTTATTTGATGTATGTGATGTAAGTTGTTGTTGTTATTTGCATTTACCACATCAAAATATATACTTCTTATGGCTTGTTTTAATACCCAATTGTCGTCCAAGGGTTTGTGTGAATGTTTATATATTTTCGTAGGGTTTCATTTCCATTGTGCCAATTGCAATGGCTATCATCATATTTTTCAATTGCCCAATATGTGTAGATATTTTCTTCTTATTCCTAGAATTGCAAAACCTAGTTGTTGCACGGGGATTCTCTAAAACCTTGAAACCCTGCACGAGAAATCAAACCCTATATCAATATTATTCCATGGTCCCCAACAGTGAGAAGCCCCCTTCCTTAATAATACTTTTATTTCTAAATGAAAAATATCGGAGCTTCATAAGGAAGGTCAAAATTTTGTTGGGTATACTTATGGTTTTGCATCCTCGGTTGCAGTATAAAAGCTCGAAGCTGCAAGGATGATGCATGGGATGAGAAGTAGAAAACAATTACCATTAAAATATTAGAGAAGCTGGGTGTAGTAGGCCGGGTGCTCTCCTCCCTTTTTATGCATTTCTTCGGGAGACCCAGTCGAGTATCAAAGTTGAGTCTGCAAGCCCATTTGAGTAACCAGGGCGCTATTATTCATTTCCCCCTTTATAAAACCCTGTTTCAACTCTTTGGAAAATGTATGCAATTTCCTTATATTATGGAGAGTCCTTGAGGTGACCTTTTCTGGTATTTGGTGGATGCATTTAAGGTAAGGTATCCAGATAGGAGACTCTATTTTTAGAAATTCCTCGTAAAGGTGGCCATATGCATACTCCGTGCTTACCGTTTCCAGGAAAAGGAGATATTAGTGTTTAAACCCAAGTGATGGATGCAAGTTTGTGTTTTTTTTTTGTTTTTAAATCCAAGTCTATTTTCCAGGATAATTAATAGAAAATATATAAATTCATTGAAATCTCCTTCCATTCCCAACTTTCCAAGCGGGATTTTAAATGGTAAGTAGTCTTGCTGGGGAATCGGTAGCGCGAATAAAAGTAGAGTGCTTGGAGGATTAGCGGTAATAAATTGATGTTCCATATGTTCAAATCCTAGTTTGAGGAAATCACTTAACTAAACTCATCTCACCCACCTACCCCATTCAGTCGAATAAACATGCATGCATGCATTGACGCATCGAACCAATTACATCTGAATCTTTTTTCTTATAACAAGGGGAGGCTTGGATCCACCCAATTTTATGTTTATTGTTTCTACTCCTCAACCAAGCAAGCCACATCCATCAAAAGTGATAACCAACCCAATAGATGGATGCAAATTTATGTTTTTTAAGGTGGAAATTGCTTCTGTCTAGGTCCAAGAGGATTACAATTGGCCCACAAGTGGCCTATTTTTATCAATACGATTTCCCTTAAAAATATGAATCAGTAATTACAGCTAATTTTCATTTTTCTAAGTGCATACTCTTATGTCATAATCACCCAGAACTTGCACCTGGAAATTAACCTGACGAGTAGATTGATATTCCATTGCTCAAATACAACAAAGTAGAAATGTCAAAAGCATCTGTTAATAGAAAAACATTGCAAGTGTTATATGAGGTACACAACTAAATTGAGAAACTATCAAATATCAATTGATGGATCATTTCTGACTTCAAAATTCTAGATCATTTTGAAAAGATCTGAAACAGTCAATTGACGTCTTGCAATCATTTTACTTCAACTGCACTTGACAAATCGATGCATTCTATATAACTAGAAGTATCTTGGAAATGTTGAGAAACACCTTCAAAATACATCTCTCTGCACTAGCTCTCCAGGAATACAAGACCATCCATAGAAGCCAATCAAAATGGTCATGAATTCCTTTACAATGATGGAATATAAGGCTACGGCCTTAATATTCTAAACAAGTAATCACGTATGTCTAGTGGTAAGCATTCTACAAGAGAAGGGTAGCTACACAGAAAATTGATTATATAAATTTAGATAGATCCTGAAAAGCGTCTGGCTCTCACAGATCTCAGTTCCGAGGATGGCCAATATCATAACAAAAAGGAAAAACCACAATGAAATAAAAGAATACCTGTGCAATAGAATATTCACACAAATGTTCGAGTCCTTCTAAAATATATTGATCAACAACTGTAAAATATCTTGATCAGCAACTCTCAGAAGGTCTTGTGCAATATCTATTTCCATCTCTACTATACCAGTGTATATAGATATGACACCAGTACACCATCATAATCATCAAACATTCTTGGATAAAACATATTTGAGTTCTAACATGTCATAGTTTCTTTCATTTCAGCTTGAACTCTTTATAACAGGAATGAATCCTTCGTTATTGCAATAAGCAACACATAGAAGAAACCAAAATAATTATCTCATCATTAGTTCAAAGACTTCCCAGGTTATATTTGGAATTTCAATATCCTTTGCCTCATTTTCCTATTGAAGGTTCACAAATTTATCCCCAAATAATTTATATTTATTGTTTGAAGCCACAGTGCACTTAACATGTTTGATAATATCAAATTCTAGGGTAAACAATGTAGTCTACAATAACTACAAATTATATCACTTGAATTTTATAGGAATAAAAAAATAAGAGACAATTCCAGAACATTCGATAACTTAAAATAATCCAATTCCCATGCTCCTTTCCACTGAATTAATTATGTTTTGGGGTAATTAAAGGACACTAAACCTTTTCAAGATTAGAAAGATTTGTTCCTTTTACCCGATCTTAAGTTTTAGAAAGATTCACCCAATATTAAGTTTTTGTACTTTTTCAAGATTAGAAAGACTCCTTCCTTTCACCCAATCTTAAGTTTTATTCTCTTGTGTTAAAAAATATAACTATGGCTCTTTCTCCCTAAGTACATGACCCCTAAAACTAAAGCACTTTATGGGTAAAAGTTGGGATAAAACGTTTCTCATTTTTAGCTTTTTCTTTAACTGGAAAGCATTGAGTTTTTGGCTTTTATCCCTTATCTACAATGCTATAGCTTCCCTATGAATGACGTAAACTTGAGGTAATAACCAGGACTCATTAGATAGAATAATATTCACTCTTTAAATAAAAACACCCTAAAAATTTAAAAAACAATTATATCGAATAATTTTATTTAAATAACATTTAAATTTAATTATAAATTTTTTTATTTTATTTTGAGTAATTGCTAGAAACATTTGAAACCTAGGTCTTAAACTAATTTGTTTTAATATCAGTTATATTATTTTAAACATACTAACTAACTAAAAAAAAATTTATAAATTTTTTTTATAGTTAATGATTTTACAACATTTAAAACTAAAAAAATTTTAAAACTTTTTAAACTTGTATTTGTTTTAACATTAATAATAATCGTTAGAATTAAAAAGGCTTTAAACATTAAAAACTAAATATGAAATTTAGGTTTGTTTACTTTGTAATTTATTTCATAATTTAAAAAGGTAAATCCTAAAATCAAAACAATAACATTTTTTGATAACCTTAATAAAAAACCTTATTAAGAATATTTATAAACTTAGAGACAACTTTTTTAGGTTAAAAACCCTTAAATTAATAATAATTTTTTACAAAACCTAATTTCACCTTAATAATATCAAAATTTAAACCAAACTAAAAATTTTAAAAAATTTTAAAAATAATAAAAACTTCTCTAATAAAAATTCTCTATGAAACAGAAAAATTCCATGTTTAAAAGATTTTGGGAAAATATTATTTTTCACCGAGCTGATATTGGTCTCCTAAAGATGATCTCATAGTAGAGATCGAAACATTGAGAAAAAGAAATACCTGAATGCAGTTCCACACCCACCACCCTAATATTTATTAATTAAAGTTCATTATAATGTGTGAAAGTTCATTATAATGCGCTCGAAGGGTGCAAAGCCACTCTCCCTTAGTAGGAGGGGGAGGGAATTGAAATGGTTTTTACATTTTCCTAAGTTCCCTCGTTAAGTCTTAATGCTTAGTTCTCCTTAATTGAAGTTATATTATGCAAGCATTCATTAGTGTAAGATAATAGACTTGGCTAGACCCACCTATGGGGATGAACTTTCAAATATAGACTGGGCAAAGCTTGATGTATTTATAATTGTTCCCAACAAATCTTATTTGATTTATTGACTTACTCACTTTGAATAGAATTTTACTTGCCTCATAGAATTTGGATTTCTTCATAGACTTTGATTGATCACGCTTAGTTAAACCAATAAGTTATTGTTTATTAATCATGTATTTAAACGGAAATTAAGTTACAAACCTTTGGTCGAGTGAACAATGTCTACCTTTTTTGCTAACATGATCACTCTTGCTAATGATGGCAACCCATTCACCCTCAAATTCCCGAAGGTGGCTAGATCCATCATAAATCAGAGGTTACTTAAAGACTTATAGAAAGCCATGTATTTTGTCTTCCCCTCATTTTGATATGATCTTTAAAGGTGTTGTTTTTAATCTTTACTTGATGCGGTGCCTACTTCTTTTCCATTTGTGAAAATATTAGACTACTTAATTGAACGTCATCGTGAATAGGGAAGATAGGCAGATTTATTAGAGGGAAAGAGCTCTTTTTACTTCCAATGATCAAATGATTTTCCACCGGGGAAGGTGATAGGTTGGATATCTATCAACGAACAAAAGTATGTTCCTCTCTTAACTCCTGTCCCACCTTTGACACTCCCCTCCGATCTATGGTCAATCACACTATGCTATTTTCAAATCAATCCATAGGTGCAACTGGAAAGTCCATGCATATCAGAGTGAGTTGGGCCCTGTCTATTTACTGAAGACTCCTTCAAAGAGATCAAACAACACTTTCGTTTCATCCTTGCAACCTAAAAAGCGAATAAAGAAACTGTCTCAAAGGAAGTTGCTCACTATAGATCTACATAAGATTACACTATCGCATATCTCACTCGAATGAAGAAGGAACCTAAAAAACACTGAATTTACCATATCTATATTTCTCTAAAAAAGGCAAGATCAGGTGATATTTTCAAAAGAATAATTCTTATTTCACAAGCAACAAAGATGCTGACCCACTCTCGTCTGGTGGACATCTCTATATCTTCTCTCAACATCTATTGGGAATGATGGGTACTCATGTCATGACTAAGAATGCCAAAAACATAAAATCATTTATTTATTTTAAGAGGAATAATTAGGGATCCCCCTTCTTAACCCATGGTTCCCAATAAAAACATATGGTATGCTTACAATGCATGGATTGTTATAATCCTAGGTGATATAGGTGGTGTCTCTAGTAGAATATAAACATGTAAACCAGGTAGGAGGTGTAATAGAAGACTCTATCCCTCTGGATAATGGCTAGCTACTGCTGAATATTAATGGCTAAAGCTTCTACATACCGGAATGAAGGGAAAATTCATATTTTTTCGATAAATTAAAGGAGTACACTAAGGTTAGAATTAAAACATAAAAAAAGCATTCAAGTTATATGGGATGATCATGGAGGTGAGTACACTTTGAACGAGCCTACCCAATGAATTAGAAAGCCACTAGTCACATAGAGAGCCCGACTATGTGTAAATCCGAGTGGAGACCACACAAAATGTTGAAATGAATTTCCATGGCATTCATATCCGCCTTCCCCCCTGCCATGGTACCCACGTGCAATGAATTCTGCAGTAGAGCCATGATAGCTAAGAGGTAAAAAGGTCATCACATGGTGCTGAAGAAACAGACCGAGCTTCTCCCACGCCCGATGGACATCGAAGGTTCTGGAGGCATGTGGAGTCAAGTTTGATGGACGGGCTGAGATCTTGCTAGTCACCACGTGGCAGCTACAGATGCCAAGGTGGGACGTTTCATCGTTCCTCACACTGGTCACCCGCATCCGAGATAGAGAAGAGGAATGTTAATCTACAAGATATTATAAATTTGTATCACACATGTATCTTTTATTTTTTAATTTATATGTGTTTTCATCATAAGCATGTGCAACTATGCATAAATTATGTTATTCACTTTAGAAACTATTCATGTAATATGTTCTTATGAGGTACCAAGTGACAATTTCCTTGAAAGTGACCATGTAATATGTAATATGTTCCTTTTCTACTCCCAAATTGGGATTTGTACATGTTTCCCCTCTCTTTCCCAATAGTCCTCAGTCAGCACCCAGGCATACCTTTTAGATTCATAGTACATCTATGTTTTGTAGAAAAATAGAGTCATTTTATGCAAATGGTCTTCAATAAATGCCTCAATTTGTTAATATGAAGTTATCATAAATTCTTTATTTGTTTGTCTATCCACAGTCCTCATAATATCTTAGTTTATAGGTTTGGCTAAACTTATATTACATACCCTAATAACATCTTATTGCTAGATTTAGCTAAAATTTAGTTCGCACATGTTAATAACATCTTATTTTAAATATTCATCTAAATTTAGCTTGCATGCTCTACTAAGATATCATTTTAATGTTTTAGCTGAAATTTTACCTTGCATACCCTAATTACATCTTTATATTTAAGGATTTGGTTAATTTTTAGCTTTCATGCCTTAATATGTTCATATTTTAAATATTTAGGTAATAAGATATCCTATAGATCCTAATAACATCTAATTTTAAATATTTGGTTAAATTTACCCTACACACTCTAGTAACATAGTATTTTAAAAACTTAGCTAAAATTTTAGGTTGCATATCCTAATAACATCTTATTTAATGAAATTAAATTGTTCGTGTGATTCGGTTCGTATTTGTTTTTTGCTCAATACTGATATAATCTCCATTCATGACTTCCCCAAGGATGCAGAAGTGGCTCCCCCTCCCAATCCACTGCTTTGAAGAAGTTTTTTGCAGCCTTAGAAAAGGTGTCCAGGGCTTCACATTTAAACTAGTCAAGGTTTCTGAAAATATGGAAAAGTGCCAAAACTCAAGGTTTATGTGGATGCTCTAAAGAAGAGAGTTTTACTCTATCTTGGGCAAGTACTATTGGAAAAAATTTAAACTTTACAAGGTCCTCATCCAACACAAAAACCATTTCGGTTTCAATCTAGAAGTAGTGGACTCCCCATCTCAAAGTTGTATTCCACTTCTATTTCGGTGGAAGAGGTTAGTTTTCCTTTCATTTTATCTAAACAACAACCAAGACTGTGTATTTCACAATGGACCATGGTTTATGATCTTCTGTGGCATTTATCTCAATCGTTGGTCTCTGTATTTCGATCCAAAAGAGGAAGTCCAACAAATATCAGCATTTAGGTCCACCTCCCTCACCTTCCTCTCATCACCCTGGACCCTAAAACCTTGGAGGAAACTCCAAACTCTATACGGAAATGTTTTCACAAAGTCGATACTAATGCTAGTATGTATGTTAGTTCTTGTATTTCAATTCAAGGGATTCTATAATCAATTGTGTTGTAGGTATATAACAAGGCCATGTTTAGAAGTTATATTATGATCATATTCCATTTAAATGTATGGGTTTCCATGAATATGGGTATTTTGCAAAAGACTTCCCACTGAATATGGAAATTTTGCAAAAGACTACCCACTGTGGTGGTAAATAGAGTATGGTGGATAGAAACAAGGATTAAACCACTTTAGAGTTGTTCCAATGAATTTATTAAAATTCTCATATCAATATTATATTAATGCTATGGATGCAATATTGGATTTAGTTTTATCAATTAAACAGGGTTTGCCATGCATGTCTTTGGCCCACGTTGTTGTGTTATCTGCATTTCTCTTTCCATCTAATACAAATATTCATTGTTTGACAAGTCATAATGATTGTTGATATTTTGTAGGACAACACATAATGAGAACATTTCCATGAAAATTATGTAAGCATTCCATATTGAATTAATTTTAGGATTTAGAGATGACTTGACGATTATTCTTAATGGTTCGTTGTTTGTGTTTCTCCTATCACAACCTTTTTATATAGAAGACACATTTTATTGTTTTCCATTTCTCGTTGATTTAGATGAGACGAAGACCTCAAATTTCTCTAAATTCCTTAATGAGACGTTCATGAGATGATAATTTAGGGTGATTATGGTATTCCTCTAGTATTGCTTTATGAACGATTCTTTCCATTTTTTTTTAGTTTATTCTCCTTTATTACGTTGTTATGATTATAATTTGTTTATATATTTATTATATGTCCTAATTTTGTGATCAACCCCATTTCAGATACAAAACAAACAACTTTGGAAGTGAGTGTATGGATGGAAGTATGCAAACATAATCTAGTTTTTTGCAAGGGTTAGAAGGTCCACTAACATTCTAGTCTACAAACTAATTTTTAAAAGGAGGGTATCTTTAGTCATCATTCTTGTCTCCTTGAGGCTATTTAGTGCAGTGAAAGTTGGACTTTAAAATCGAACACTTGTGAAATAGAAGAGATGTAGAATTACATATTAATTGAGTTAATTGATACAATTTTCTAGCATCTTTTCATTGTGGTTTAATTACTTACTCTACATGGCCATCCCTAACTACCAATACTAAATGTTATTCATTAACTTGATTTCTCACTAACACTCATGATATTTATTACACATTAATACATAATATATCATGGATCCTAATATATTATTGAGCATCACTTATTCTAGCACCTCATCTTAATATGAAATACAATTGTTTTAACTCCCCTCAATATAAAATCCATAGAAACTAAGAATAATTACAAAATTTGAAGGGAATTCTTGTTCAGTATTCAATAATGCAACACTTCTCTCATTCTTAATATCTAAACACTACATTCTGTTGTATGATGCAGGTTGTGTTGGTAAAGAAATGTATGCAATGTCATATCAACCACGTTTTGCATTGGGACATCAAAGGTAATTTCTTTATTTTATCAATATTTTTTCTTGGATTTCTTTCATTATAAGATATGATTATTGAAAAAAGTGTTTGAACATGGTATTTTATGATTTAAATATTATATTATCTATCAATTGATAATAATGGGATTTTAAAGATTATGGATTTTTTCATGACAAGATCTTTTTGTAGTGACCAAAATGGAAACCTGACCAATAGAGTAGTCACATTGCGATATAGGTAAGTGAAATATGACCTATTTTATGATCACATTTTTTTTTTCTATATTATGAATGCTTCCTTGTTTACAATGCAAAATCTATATGGAACTTCTTTAGGGTGTTAATTTTGTGTTCTAATGTTATGTGTCTCCCCCTGGAGCTTCCATTTTTTTCTTTTTTGTTTCTTTATGTTAGAAACAGTAAGGTCATTATGATTGAGTATTCCTCTGACATGGAAGGTTTTTCATTCATATTTAAATGGATGTTGTTCATATTCCTTAGGAAGTTATACCCATTTACAACATCTCCACAATGACTATAGAGTAGAGTCCTATGCCCTGTCATGATTGTAGTTTGTTAAGTATATCTGATTCTATTCCTTCTCACAGTGTTTCAAATCATGCCTAGTTTTCCAAATAAAAAGATAAAAAGACAGCCTCATCCTATAATCTATGGTCTCGTGAATATGCTTATTTCCAATGCTATTGGGGATGATGTAGATCTCCCATCCCAATAATTACAACATCATTCTAGGAAGCGAATAAACATTATGAATTGGCATTACACTATATCCTAACAATTTTGTGGAAATTGAACCCAGGTGTTAGAACAATTGCACTCACAAAAATTGCTAATCAAACATGCAAATTACACACAAAGGAGACTAAATATGGAGCAGAATACTAATTTGTATTGAATAAGTGTACAATAGCCAAGCTTGTGAAGACATAGGCTGACACAATAAATAATTACATGAGAGATTTGAATGCCTTGGGATTCCATTCGAATTAGTTAAAAGTACGCTTACTAAATCTAGTCAAACCCCCCATAGGTGCATAAAGCAGTTTCCAAATATGCCTAGGAGCTCACGAATTGGAAAAATAAATTAGGAAATATAATAGGTGATGGAAGGACAACTCATACATTCTTTTATAAGGAGAAAAGAGTGCAGGATGACGAGGGAAAAAAACAAGTCAACTTCACCTAGTCATACTTTCCCTTTTGCCATAAAACTCAGTAAAAGAAGGCAATAAAGTAGAAAAAGCACATATGCTCTAGGGAGGTTCAAAAATAAAGCAGAATTGATTCCAAGAGGTTTCCCAAGAACTCCATGACTCAGTTTTAGCAAGTTTAACCATCTTGGACATGTGGAGGACAACTTGCATAGAGTGGAATATGGAAACTAGTCAAATAAGACAAAAAATGGATTAATTAATGTCTAAGGTAGCTAACTATGGGTTGATTATTCTAAAAAAACCCCTTAAGCCTGACTTATGAGTAAAATATCAGGAAAAAATAAGGCCTAGCAACAAGGCTTAGTCACCCTTTACATACCGCATGCCCATTTAAACAAAGAAAGAGGCAAAAACCCAATGGAAAAAATCCTCCCTTAAACATGGACAGTAAAACAAAATTTGAAAATCTTGTCATCACTCATGCTTCACAACATGATCAGCAATCCCCAACAGTGATTTGAGATTGCTGAATGTCTTCTCACAAGAAACGTTTTGAATATGTCTGCTACTTGTTCTGAAGATGCATAAAAGAGTAGGTGAATGGTGCCATCATGCACAAGTTGTCTGATGTAGTGCATATGGATCTCAATGTGTTTGGTTCTCTGTATCTGAACTGGATCATTGCAGATTCAAATGGTACTCTGATTATCACAATAGATAGTAGTTGAGTATTCTGATTCGAGTAACCCACACTCACCAAGTAACCCTTCCAACCATAAAAATTGAGTTCATGCATTTACAACTCCTCTGTACTCTGCTTCTGTAGATGAGAGTGCAATGGAACTCTGTTTCTTGCTTGACCAGCTGATTGGTCCTTCAGCAAGCATGAACACATATGCTGATGTTGAATTTCAATCCATGTTGTCACCTGCCCAATCACTGTCAGTAAACCCAATCAAGTAAAGA
>LPNX010068143.1:570697-586546 GCA_001517045.1 Pseudotsuga menziesii | reverse complement strand
AGTTTGACTAGGTGAAGTTAACTTGTTTTTTGTCCTCATCATCCTCCACTATTTTCTCCTAATAAAAGCATGTATGAGTTGTCCTTCCATCACCTATTATCTTTCCTGATTGATTTTTCCAATTCGTGAGCTCCTAGATAGATTTGGAAGCTGCTTTATGCACCTATGGCGGATTTGCTTAGATTTAGTAAGTTTTCTTTTGACAAATTCTAATGGCATCCCAATGAATTCGAATATCTCATGTAATTATTTATTGCGGAATCCTATGATTTCATGGGGTTGGATATTGTACACCTATTCAATACAGATTAGTGTTCTGCTCCATATTCAGTCTCCTTTGTGTGTAATTTGCATGTGTAATTGGCAATTTTTGTGAGTGTAATTGTTCTAACACATGTGTTCAATTTCCACAATATTTGGACTGAATCATTTACATATGAGGAAATGGTTTAGCAACATCATTGTGGATCAACTCAAGAGGTGTAGAGGTTCTCTCATGACTAGCTTTCTCAAATTTATGCTCTGGGTGTTTTCCTAAGATACAACCTTGACAGACTCCTTTGGAAAACTTAATCTTTGGTAACCCTATGACCATTTATTTTCACTAAGATCAGAAATATACTTATAGTTAATATGGTCAAATATTTCATGCCAAATATTTCTTGCCTCATTAGCATGAATTAGAAGAGCAAACGGGTTTGAGTAGGGTGGAAAATGTGAAAACATGTATACCTTCGAAGTGTGATTTGCAACTCCTTTTGCAATTAATTTACCACTTGAGATCTCTGTGATCTCAACTTCATCAGGGGAGAATATGACCTTCTTTGGAGACCCTATGTGGGTCATCTGATACACTAACAAGAGGTTAGAGGCAAGACCTGGAACATACAATACATTGTTGAACTTACCATGGTCAAGATCAATCCTCCCTTTGCCCAAAATTTCAGTGAGAGAGTCATCTCCCAGTACTATTGGTGGACCTTTCGACATGTCAAGAGAGGTGAATGCCTCCTTGGTTGAAACCATATGTCTTGAAGCTCCAGAATCGATGATGAAACTAGGTGAGCTTGATGTGCTAGCAACCAATGCATGAAATCTCTCTATGTATTTTGAATTTGATCCTCCTTCCCTCTTCTTTGAGCTATCTGGAAGGGAGATGTTATTATTCTCCAGGAGTTGGGTCAGCATGTCAATTTGCTTATTCATATAGGAGCTTTCAGGATGATTTCCCTTACTGTAGTATGTGCATTTGCTCATTTCTCCTTTGTTCTTCTTCTTCTGGAAGTTCTTCCTGGAGCCTTGGGGATCGTCTGGAGACTTGTTCTTATCTCAATTTTGCTCAAGTGTCTTCTTATATTTCTTCTTGCCTTTTGAATCCACCCTCAAATCTCCAGCAACCAGAGCTTGGTCTTTGGAAGGTTTGATGGTTCCCATCATCATAAGTTTATCTTGTTCTTGTGTGAAGGATTCCATGAACTCTGCAAGTTTAGGCATCTTCCAAGCTCAAGAGGCCAACTTGGTGGCATGGAAGGTCAAAAAACATTGAATAGTCAAGGCCAAGCTTCGAGAGTATGGCCAAAACTAGTTGCTCCTCCTTCTTTTTTATTCCACACTGTTTTAGCTACAAAACAAGGGTTTTAAACTTGGAAAAATAGAGTTGCAGAGATTCCAAGCTACTGGGAGTCAAGGAGATCAATTCATTCTCGATTTGATGTCTTCTCATATCATATGTTTTACCAAAAATCTCAACAAGCTTCTCCCATACTTCATTTGGTGATGTCAATCCATCAAGATGGAAAAGGAGGTCTTTGGATATGCTCAGACATAGGAGACCATAGGCCTCATCCCTCCTGTTGTGCCATTTAATTTTTTCTGCAGCTACATTGGGCTTTGCCTCAGTTGCCATAATCACCCTGTAGAGGCCTTTTTCTCTCAACAGTATCTCCATCCCTGCTTTTCATTCAAAGAAATTAAATGGAGTCAAGATGATCTTCTGAGATTGATCCATAGCTCAAAAATTATCCCTTCAGTCAGCAGAATGCTCCCAGTCAAGATGTTGAACCTGCAATAGCAACATGGAAGGAGAGAAATCCATATACAAAGGCTTTGATACCGTTTGGAAATTGAACCTAGGTGTTAGAACAATTGCACTCACAAAAATTGCTAATCAAACATGCAAATTACACACAAAGGAGACTGAATATGGAGCAGAACACTAATCTGTATTGAATAAGTGTACAATAGCCAACCTTGTGAATTCATAGGCTGCCACAATAAATAATTACATGAGATATTTGAATGCATTGGGATTCCATTCGAATTAGTCCAAAGTAGGCTTACTAAATATAGTCAAATCCCGCATAGGTGCATAAAGCAGTTTCCAAATCTGCCTAGGAGCTCATAAATTGGAAAAATCAATTAGGTAAGATAATAGGTGATGGAAGGACAAATCATAAATTCTTTTATTATTAGAAAACAGTGGAAGATGATGAGGGAAAAAAACAAGTCAACTTCACCTAGTCATACTTTCCCTTTTGCCATAAAACTCAGTAAAAGCAGGCAATAAAGTAGAAAAAGAAGATATGTGCTAGGGAGGTTCAAGAATAAAGAAGAATTGATTCCAAGAGGTTTCCCAAGCACTCCATGACTCAATTTTAGCAAGTTTGACCATATTGGACATGTGGAGGAAAACATGCATTGAATGGAATATGGAAACTAGGAAAATAAGACAAAAAAATGGATTAATTAATGTCTAAGGTAGCTAACTATGGCTTGATTATTCTAACACATTTTTCCTTGTGGATACTCATTATCTTTATGGAAAAGTGAACTTTTCTCATCCCATGGTGGATAGGATCCATGTGAAGCATCAACTATTAGGTTGATCATCCTCTTTTGATTCTCCTTATTGATCCACTTATACATCTCTCTAGGACGATCATGCTTATCTACTATATCCTTGGAATCCACACTAAGATAATTGTTGTTGATAGGTCTCATATAGTGGTACACTTATGGTTTCTAGGGAATAGTGATTTTTGTAATCCCATTAAGCCAATTTCTTGAGTTTTGTTCAAAATTACTAGAAAAGGTTTAGGGATTTCACAACCTTCTTGATCATATATTGCGAACTTATACAATCTATCATACTTTGCCGACCATTAGATACTCAAAGTTGTGTATTGATCATTTTTACCATTAGAGTACTCTATAAGTTAGGTTCCCAAATTCTTAAAGGGTGATAGCTCAATGGAAGAGCGCCTGCCTTACAAGCAGGAGGAGGTTGGTGGTTCAATTCCTCAATGCCCTAATGATATTATAATATCGGTTTAAAAAAAAATTAGTAACCAAAAAACAAGAGATAAGTGACCAAACAAAATGACCAAAATTCGTAAATAAAATTACTAAAAACGACTAAATTAGTGACCAAAAGATTAGAGATGCAAAACTAGGCAGTAGAAAAGATGAAACATGTGGCACTAATGATGAATCCAAGCATGGCATTGATATGTTAGCAAAATAAAATGCGAAACTAGGCATTAAAAAGGATGCAACACATGGCACTAATTATGAAGCCAAACATGGCGTAGATATGGTAGAAAAATAAGACATTCATTAGATGCAAAAAATGGCATTACATTGGAAGAAAAATATGACATCATTTTGGTAGCAAAACATGATGCAAAAAAAGAAGCAAGAATTGGTGCAGATTTGGAAGCAAAAAGTGGCACATATTTGGAAGTAAAAAATGGTGCAAAATGGGATGCTAAATTGGTAGAAAAAATGGATGTAATATTGGATGCTTATTTGGATGCTAACATGGTTCTATTAAGGATGCAAATATGGCACTAAATGGGATTTCATTTAAGAAGAAAAATTAGACACTCGCTAGGAAGCAAAATATGGCGTTCTTTACGAAGAAAACCTCGACGTTGTTTAGGAACAAAAGTTGGACGCTATTTTGGAAGCAAAAAAATAGACGTTATTTTGGACATCATAAAGGATGCTATCTAGGAAGCAAAAAAAGACATTTTTTGAGACGGTTTATGTTTTGTCCATGACGCATCCCATTTGGCATCTAGTTTGACCACTTGTTGTAATCTCAAAGATCACATAAGGTTACCAATAATACACACTAAAACATATATATATATATATATATATATATATATATATATAACAGAGACAAGAGATAAGAACAATTAAGTGAATAAACATATTATATTATAAAAATGAGTCCATACAACACAGAGAACTGAACTGAGTTCTCATCTGTCTCAACAGCCTAATATATATCATTATAGAACGGTTACAAAATAACTACCTATTGGTTCGGTGAACCGACACGACCTTAGGTGGCTGACCTAATCTCTAGTTTAGTTAGTCGACCGACTTAGTCGGCTGATTGACTAAGTCAGCCCATCGACTTAGTCGTCTGATCGACTAAGTCGGCTATCCTTCAAGTCGACTTTATCGACTTGCTCCTTCTACATCTCCCCCACAAACAAAATGTTTCTTCATCCTGAAGAAACAAGGAGGTACAAAAATTATTGGTGGTTTCAATAGTTATTGTGGTGGGTTGTGAAGTCTAATAGTTGGTCTTTTCTGTACACAGAATTCTACAATGGCTGGGGCTATTACTGCAAGGTGATGTTGGAAATATGTCCAACTCTATAAAATTTTCTGGATGTCGATGGTGAGTGTGGTCAAGCTTGATAAGATCGACATCTTTTCTGAGATGGAGGCTTCAACTATCCTCTCCATGTCGGGACCCATAAACTAGTCCTTCTCTTCTGCAATATCAATGAGTCGTTTCATCTGTGGGTAGACGATATCGACTTTCTCTAAGTTAGGTAGAGCATGTTGTACCCACTGATGTGCTTCCCTTTGCAGTTTCTGTAGTTTGGTGGTTTCAAGCACTATTTGTTCTTCTAATGTCATTCTGAGTGCTTCCTTAGTGGTTTTTCTGCTCTCTATTGCCTGAATCCCTTGTCGAGTCTGTCGAGTCTGCTGATAAACTTGCCTGTAGTGATTAGGCCAGTCTCTTAGTACTTATTTGGTAACAACAGACTCCTCCATATGATCCTGCAGTACTTTATAGGCTTCAGAAAATGCAGTGTGTTGTGTCATTAGGAGTTGGACAGTTTCCTCTTTTTGTTCCTCCTTTGTTTCCTGAATGTGAGCTTGGAGGGTCGACACCATGCACTCAAGTAGCTAATACACCCTTTTGAGCAGTTTTTCTGTGTCGATCTCTATGGGGCCCAACATGACGGACTGGGCTAGATTCCTGCATTTGTCAAGAAACACGACCTGTTCTACATTATTTTCCTTGAGTTCCTTATTTCTTTGCTCACTCCTTGTCTTTGCTTCACTTGCTATGGTTTCGAGGAGTTTTCCTAACTCTGTGTTGGTCATGGAGCTTGCATCCTTCAATCTAATTTGGACTTTTGAAGGCTTTCCATAATGCTCCTTCTTATGTTTCTCATTCCTCTTCTTATGATTCTCTTTATTTGCTTCCTGTGTACCTGCAATAGTCGAGGCGGGATCTTTGGTTGTGGGTTAGAGGCCGATGGTTTGTCTGGTTGGGGAGGTGGGGTGACTACACCTATGGTTGTGTGGATGTAGTCAGTTGTGGGGGGGATTTCTCTGAGCCAAGGGGTGGTGGTGGTGGTGGTGGAGATGGTGGTGGTGGTGGTGATGGAGTTGGCGAATGGTTGGGGGTGATTGGTTTTGGGGAATTATGGTTGAGTGGTGGGTTGTCGGAGGACATTTGGTTAGTTTGTCGGGTATGTCATCCATAGTTTCTCCTTCATTCGGTGCAGTGGTTGGTAGGTCGGCTTGGCATATGGGTACAGTTGGTGCAATAATTGAGGACCGACGTGCAATCACTTTGGCTTCCTTGTCGAGATTTCTTTCGAAATTCGACGTGATGTTTGCAACGATTGGGGACTGTGCTTCCTGTCCTGGTTGGTGACCTCCAGAGGTGAAGATAGATGCTTTTGTAGAGATCTTCTGAGCTGATGTAAACAATGCGGGAATTTTCTCAAAGAAATCATGCAAGTCCCTATCTCTTTCAAAATTTTCTTTTATAGCCTCCGACATTGCACTTTTGCATAAGTCGAGGGGGCTGATTGACTGTGGTGCCGGTGCTTGTTCCTTGGTTATTTTCATCGGTGATGGGGGTGGAGGATTTGACACAATATCGACGAATTTTTCAAGCGTCGTTGTAGTCCTTGCTTTCTTTGGGTGACCTGCTTGTGCTCCTACGTTGACAAATCACTGGAACTGGGTTTCAACCGGAACTCTATTTGCTGCAGCATCCTCTATGATGTCTAGGGTCGTTGTTGCCAGTTCCTCCTCATATTCTGATGAGTCGGAAAGGATAAGCTTGTGCTTACCTTTACCTTGTTGTTGTTGTTGTGTTTTGAGCTTCTTCCTGGCCACTGCTATTTCTTTCAACAATTTTCGAATGATTCCTTTTGTGACAACGTACTCAGGGTTTTCTAGCTCTGCCTCCCCACCTGGCTCCTGTGTCGGGGTGACATTTTCTGTAGCCAGAGGAGTTATCTGCTATTGTGGCTATGGTTTTTCTTGTGGCTTCAGCTTTCCGGTTTGGTTTTCTGCTCCTTTTGCGGTCGAAGGTTTGATGGTTATCTACAGTCGATCGGTGTGTTCGACTGGTGTCTCCTCCGACACAAATGTGCTGATATAGAGTCTGAGCTCATAGTATTCCTCTTTTTCTTGGTCTATGAGCGGCTCCTCGATCGAGAAGTTGATCTGTTTTCTTGCTGCTGGTACTGGTATTTTTTTTTTGGCTTGTTGGGACAGTTCTCGGAAGATCTGGTCAACAGATGGATAGTAGTCGAGGGATTTGGCAATTGAATTGTCGCCCTGCATGTACCACACCGAGGTATGGTCGAGCTCTAGCTGGATGTGGGAGTTCACCAGTATATTTCATTGAATGTTTTGAGGCACCCTCCATCTAGTCACGTGGACTTTGAGTTGTTGGAACCAGTTCTCCAGCAGTACTTTCCCACGCTCAAGCTCGTGTAAGATTCCTTTCTAGGAGAATGGTCTAAATATCCACATGTTGAACTTCGACGGTTCCCAAAATACTGGACTCCCCTCTAGGAAGATGTGGTACATGACAATCCATAAGATGAGGGAGGGGAACTTGATGATTCCCCCCGTTTCTTGACATCTCTCACAGATGGTCTTCACCATTTCGGTGACATATTCACCCCATCTGTATATTCGTCCATCGGTGGAAATGGTGTCGACAGCTTCTAGCATGTCTAACTTAAGGTCGCTTCCTCGAACTGCTAGGGTGAGTGTTATTGCAATTATTTTGGGCATAATCTATGGCATTCGAATTGTGATTTGGCTCATAATAAAGCCCTTGGAGTTCTTACTAGAAGATGACCCAATGAGCTCTTCTACCAGTCCTTCTTTGATTTCAATTGGTACGGCGTCTCCTTCATTAGAGAGACCGATCAACTTGGAGATGACATCTCCAGAGATGTTGACCGTCTGGTCGAAGTAGAACCGTCCATTGTGATATTGACTGATGATGAATTTGACAGCAGTTTCCTTCGTGCCACCAAAGCTAGCCATAAGCGGTGCATTGGAATAGCCGAAGATAGTGCTGCCTTTGATTTTCTCTGCTACTTGAGTGGCCTTTTTGTCAACAAAGGCCCATTCTTGTATTTCAATCTAGAGTTTCTGCCATTAGCCTTCCTGTACTTTGGTGTTTTTGATGTTTTTCGGCCCGGGGACTAAAGGTGTATCCACAGCCTATATCTCCTTGGCTTTGGTCGAGGCTCTAGTTTGTTTTGGGGCCATTGTGTCAGTTTGGTGGTCGATTTCACTAAGGGGTTCTCGGCTTTTGGTCGACTGGATGCTCTGATGCTCTCTCTATATGGGTTGCGGTGAATGATCCTTCGGCAATCTAGTATTTATAGGCGATGCTGTGGATGTGTGCGGTGATGGGTTTATTAATGGCGGATGTGATGTTCCAGCTAGAATACTTGAGTGTTTGTTAATGGCGAATTGCTTTTGGCACTCGAGGTCATGAATGCGCGATGGGACTATCGAAGTCGTTGGTTGATGTCGGTGATGAGAATGGTCGATGGGAATGTTTGGTCGATGAAAATGGTCAATGGTGCTAGGTCAATGGTCATAATGGCGGTTGTCGAGATGGTGATTTCCTATCATGGTTTTTCTGTAAGTATGGTAGGTTTCTGATTTTTTGAATTTTTTAAGTTTTCATGGATTTTGGTTGACAGTTATGGTCATTATATGTTTTTTTTATATTAGTTTCTGTAGCTTTTTAGTCGGGATCCATTAACCATTAGAGGAAATTTCAACTCAAAATGGGCCTCCTAAAATGAACTAATAAAATAATAGTTAAAATAATAAAATAATATTTATTAATTTTGGAGGAAGAAAAGAAAAAAACTATTTTTTTGTTCGAAATTTGAGTAAAAACACAAGGAGATATGTAAAAAATACAAACAAAAAAAGTAGTTTTTGTTATGATACCTATCCCCAAATTTATATTAAAAAAGTGTTTAATACCTATACAGTATTTCAAATTTAAAGCAATTTCATTGGCTAACACATGATGACATGGAATTTGAATAAAAGTTAAAAGGCCCATTTTGAGTTGAAATTTCCTCTAATGGAGCTTCTGAAATACTATGCCTTGTAACGTCCTTAGTTAGACTGATCCATTAGGATGTATCTCTTCTACAACGTAAGGTCCCATACATTCTGTGTGGAGCTTCTTAGGTTTTCCTTTGACCTGACTATTGTATAGTAAATCAAGGTCTCTGATCGACATGTTTTTGTTCTTAATGTTACGGTCGTGCCATGCTTTCTATTGTTGCTTCTAGATTTCTTGGTGTTGTATAGCCATGAGTCAGTGCTCTTCCAACTTGATGAGTTCTAATAGTCGGTCCTTCTTTCTCTTTTCGACATCGACATGGATTATTTCAGCGATAATAAGTGTCCGTTGTCAGAAGTGTAGTCGAACTACTGCTTCCTGTCCATAGACTAGTCGAAAAGGAGTTTGGTCGGTCAATATTTTATAGGCTATTATGTATGCCCATAAGACTGGAGGTATTTTCTCATCCCAGTTGTCCTTATCGGCATTACATATTTTGGTTAATCCCCTTGTTAATGTTTTATTGAATGCTTCAATTGATCCATTCGACTGAGGATGGTATGATGTACTCCGACGATGGTCGATTTGGAACTAGTCGGTTAGGGTTTTAATAGTCTTGTTGATCAAGTGTGTCCCCTGGTCGCTAATCATGGTTAGTGGACATCCAAATCGAGTGATGATATTCTCATAGATAAACTTACCAGCTATCTCACTAGAACATGTATCGACCGGTTCATCTTCCGCCCACTTAGTGACATATTCAAATGCTGTAATGATATACCTTGCACTAGTTCTTTTTGTTGGTATAGGAAATGGTCCTATGAAGTCTATGGCCCACATTTCAAATGTGAGACTTGGGTTTATTGATATCAAAGGAATTTCTTGGCTAGGAAGGGGTCGACCAAGTCATTGACATTTGTCACATCGACTAACAAAATTTTTGCAATCTCTGTGGAGTGTCGGCCACCATAATCCTGACTGTTGGATTTTCTTTGCAGTTGTGTCTTCTTGAAAATGTCCTCCTCTAGATCCATAGTGTGCTTCATGCAAAATGTGGTCTCATTCATGTTTTAGTACACACCTTCTGAGGATATCATCTAATCCCATTTTGTATAAAAATCCATTGATGATATTGTATGGTCCAGCTTTCATATCTAAGATCTGCTTTTTCTTGGTGCTCATACCTTCTGGTGCATGTCCATATTCTAAGAACTGAGCTATTTCCTCTAGTTCTGCGGTGACTGCTTCTATCCAAAATAAATGTGCATCAGGTAAGTCGTCGTTGAATCCTGTCGGTTCTTCTCCTCTGTCGATTCAGGATAGATGGCTGAGACTGACATTTAATTTTCCTGGTCAGACAACGAATTCAAACTCAAATTCTTGGAAGAGAAGTAGCGATCGACAAATTATTCCATGATGTAGTGGTTTATTGACGAGATACTTAAGGGAATAATGGTCAGTATAGAATATAAATGGGTTAGCTAAGAGATAATGTCGATATTTTTGTAGGGTAAAGACCATTCCTAGGGATTCTCTTTCTGTGGTCGAATAGTTTCTCTCATCCTTATTTAATTTTTTGCTGCTGTAAACTATAGGATAATCCATTCCATCATCTTCTGGTTGAGTTAGTATTGCTCCTATTGCTAGGCCTGATGCATCAATATGAACATGGAATTTTATCAACCAGTTCGGAAAATTTAGGATGGGGGCTTTGACTAGTTTTCTTTTTGATTTTTTGAATGATATGTGGCATTCCTCTGTCTAGTTAAACTCTTTATCTTCCCTTAATAGCTCTTCAAGAGAATAGGTCATATCTGAATAATATCTTATGAATTTTCTATAATAGCCTATGTGGCCAAGTAACACTCTGACTTGTTTTGGGTTTACTGGTGGTTTTAGGTCAAGGATAATTTTGATCTTTACAAAGTCAACCTTAATACCTTCCTTACAGATAATGTGCCCTAATAGTATCCCTATGGGGGTCACAAATATGCATTTCTTGATGTTTAGGGAGAGTTGAATCTGTTGACATCTCTCCAACATAAGTCTGAGACATTTGCAATGATCTTTTAACATGGAGTATATTGTCTAATCGTCAAAGTATACTGCCATGGTCTTGTAAATATATTCTTGAAATGTTTTGACAACAATTTGAGAGAACACTGCAGGTGCATTCTTTAATCCAAAAGGCATAACTTTGTAAGCAAATGAACCAAATTCACACACAAAGGTTGTCTTCTTCTGGTCTTCCTTAGCTATTGGCACTTGACTATAGCCTCAAAATACATCTGTAAATGAGTAGCATTCATGTCCTGCAACTTTGTTCAAGATTTCATCTGCATAAGGGGTTGGAAATGGGTCTGTCAATGTTACTTTGTTTAGTTCCCTGAAGTTGACACAAATTCTTAGTTTGGTCGGGAAATGTTTCTTAGGTTGTACAACCATTGGACTTGCCCATTCTGATTGGTCGATAGGGTAGATGATGCCTGCTGCTAACATGTTATCAATTTCCTTTTTTACTATCTCCTTGTATTTGTGAACTAGTTTGTAAGGCCTTTTCTTGACAGGTCGAACATCAGGTTTAGTATCAATTTTCATCTCTCCCATTTCGTGGACTAATCCTTTTAGGTATTTGTAATCTCTAGCAAATAGATCTTGGACTTCCTTTAGTAAGTTCACTATCTCTGTGGTCTGTTCTTCGCTCTAATAGTCACCAATCTTTGCCATTTTTGGTCGATCATCATTTGAGATGTCGAATTATTTAGTTTTTACTTTAGCATCTAGCCACTCTGGTGTTTTGGATTCATTGATCGGTCGAATTCCTTCTTTGAACTGAGAGAATGTGGCAGGAAAATAGGTAGCATTCATTCTATCGGTATCTTGTTCGTCAGTTGTTTCGACTTTTAGGATGGTGCAAATAGGTTTGGTCCTTTCGACATGGTTGGGTTTCCATCTAAAACTTTTTCCTTCTTTGTTTTCATTTTCTAACTGTAATCTTGTGGACTGTGGCTTTAGCTGTGTTTGTATTTTGTTACATTTCCTTGTCTGTCGGTGATCTTTTAAGGGTTTGTTTTCGGTCGGTTGGATAAATTCTTTAATTTGTTTGGCTGTTTCGACCATATTTTCATTTTGAGGTATAAAGTTGAAATCTTTAATAAAATTTTCCCTGAGTTCATGCCATAAGACAGTTTCACCTATAGCTTCTTCCATCTTATACCATTTGTTAGGTAAGTCGGTAAGGGTTGATGGGAACAAGTGTGGCCATGCTCATTCATCCTTGTATCTAAGTCTTCTCCACTCTCTTTCACAGGTTCTAATATGATCCTCTAGGTTCTTTCCTTGAGTGAATACAGGTATATGAGCTTGTTGGGTTAACTTCTTTCCTCCAAACCTTTTGACAAAGTAAGTTGAAGCAGTTGTCCAGGTCTGTAGTCTTGTCTGATGGCTATCCAACCATCTAGTATCTTGTCCTGTAAAAGTTTCGACTAGGCTTTGAATTCATCCATGTTCACCAATATTTTTGGACACTTTCTTGACATGCATGCCTGGTGATTCTCTTTCCTTATATCTTGGTAGCTGTGTAGTATTCAGGTTGGTTGGTTGTAGGGTAGGGTGTTCCCTAATTTTCTTCACAAAGATTTTCAGAACAATGGACACTGTGAAGCACTGTTGGGTTGTCTTTTTCTGTACTTTCTATATAGTCTAGCATCCTCTTGCTTGTGTTTTGTAGTTCTCGATCTCCCAATCATGTCATTCGGCGTCGGAGTTATAACCAACTGAGTCTTGGTTACCTAAGTGAATTTCTCTGTGGATGTTTGGTTCTATGTAGTCTGCATTGTTGTGGATTTCGTAGAGTTGTCGTATATCGGCTTCTTCATCAATAGGTTCCGTCCAAGGTTCCCCTTGAGATGGGTGAATAGGTACAATGACCTTTTGTCCATTTCCTTTTAATTTGATTCGTTCCTTGTCCAGGGATATGGATGCTTTCGTCTTTCTACCCCAAGGTCGCTCGACTAATGCTGGGAAGGAACTAGATCCTTCCTTTGGGTCAATGATTTCAAAATCGACCTTGGTCGAGATTCCTTTTATAGTCGTGTCAACATTTTTCCAAATTCCAATGGGTTCAATTAGGCCTTGGTCAGCTAGTTTTAGGTATATGCCTGACTCATAGAGTCGAGGTCGGCCCATTTGTTCCCAAGTGTCATGAGTCATGATGTTTACTTATGAGCCGAAGTCGAGAAGTACTTGTTGGACATGGTAACCTTCGACTTCTAGGTTGACAAGTGGGTTGGCATCACTTTTGTCTTTTTATTCAAGATACAGATATTCTTTGTTTGTTTTTCAAAGTTGGTACCTTTTATTTCATACAGCAAATCGACGAAACTGGGATACTGAATAGTCTGTTTGAATGAGCTGGATTAATTCATTTATTCTCTTATGTCGACTGTTATGAACGTTTTCTTGTCATGCAATTTCTTTGAATACATTAGTTACTTCTTTATATGTTTGTTTTTCCTTCAGTGGGTCAGGATAGACATTTTTCTCTTTTATTTTACTGATTCTGGGGTTATCAGCTCCTATTTTGTTCCTTGTCAAGTTACAATATGTAAATTTTTGGTGTTTATTACATCATTTTTTTGCACACAGGACAAGACATTAACATTTTTTTTCGTATTAATTTTTTCTAACATGGTAGGGAAATCCTCTAGTGAGTGATCCCCTACCCCACAGTGAGTACATAATTTGAGATCGGTTCTATCTTTATATGGATAGTCTGCGCACCGATGACCCTCTTTATAACATGTGAAGCATTGGATGGGTCGACGCAGTGAGTTGTCGTGATTCCCAGGGAATCGACCTCTTCCTCCGTAGCCTGCACATCGATTGTCGTACCGGTGCTCATATCATTGACCATCATATCTCTGACTGTTCAGATTGTTTTCTAGATTGTTTTGCTCATTATGTTGTGCCATTGCATTAGTTTGGTAGACCGCCTCGTTGTTCTGTCGGTTCTTGAAATTCAACTGACAGTCGACCATGTTATGACTTTTGGTCTCGTAGATGGCACACCAGGAATCCTTGTTGTTCTTCATGTTGAACGAGAAATATTTCATCGAGTGATCCCCATGCTCCTAGAAAATGCCACAAAAATGCTTGGTCTATACGAATCGAACGTCTTGTCAGCTGTGTTCCCGTCGACAGTTATCTTTGTAATGGCCGGTCGTCGAGCATTTGGTGCCCTAGATCTCCTGATTCTTGAGGCTTAACTCTTTTAGAGACTTATGTATGTTATCGAGCTATTCTTCCAATCTGTGGTCCGTGGGGTAAGCGGGTATGTCCTTTTCCATCTCCACTTGAGGAGATTTTGTTAGTGCATCTTCATAAGTTTTGAATGTTTCCAGACTAATGTGTCAACGCACTTTCTGAGATAGCCCTGTAAGAAACCACTGGATTAGTAACTTTTCATCGATAACATAGTCTAGCTGGCTCAGTATGTCCGTCCAACGCTTATCGTACTCACGGACAGATTCCCCTAGCTTTTGTGATGTGGTTTTTAGTTTTTTCGTAGTCAAGTGCTTAGCATCTGGAGTTTTGAAAAATGAAAAAAATTGTGCCTTAATCTCGGTTTTTGTTGCTCTAGGTTGTCTTTCCGAAAAGGTGATGTACCATGTCAATGCCCTTTTCCTTAAGGCACTAGTGAACTGTGCCATTTGTCTATCTTCGTTTGTAACTTGGTTGGCCTCCCAAGTCGACTCACAGACAAACCAGTGTCATCTGGGGTCCTCATCCCCCTCATATAGAGGAATGTGATCCGATCCATGACCCATGTCTGAATCACTGTCACTGCTCTCGGGAGGTGGCGACGGTGGAGGTGGGGGTGGTGTTTAGGGTGGTGGGGTTATTGGTGTATTTGTTCCTGTGGAATTCTGGTCGACAGAACTTCCGTTTCTGTCGGTTGTCGATTCGTCGTCGACTTCCAGTCAGTTGATGTTGACTTTTACTGTTCATGGTCCACTGCAACTATTTTCCCATAGTTCTGAATGGGCTGTGTCTTCTAAAGCTGTGTTTGGTGGGAGGGGTGCTCCTTCATGTGTTGATAAGACCAAGTGGATACTTCGGTGAGAGGGTGCTGCTTGAAAGGTCACCTAATTCCCTTCCTCTAGTCGACATATAATGAGGTGTCGTCTAGTGTACGTGTCATCGCCTAGTTGACTCCATATACTAAAGTCACCAGCTCATAGTTGGAGGTCCTCTTCGACAACAGTCTGTATTCAAGTACGTGGATTTAATGGAGAGAGGGTTGCTCCTTCATTGGGAGCTCTTAATTGGAGAGCTTTTGGCTGCTCTATCCACAATTATTCCTCCGTAGGGGACGCTTCTTGTTCTACATCTTCTTCATGTCGGCCATGACCTGATTCTGGTGGATTCTCTTCCTGGTCATTCTCCCTAGGATTCCTTCCTCTACGCAGCTCTAAGGCTCTTTCTCCTCTTGCTTCCCTTTTCTGGTGTCTCTCTTCCCTCTCTATTTTCTAAATGTCTGGCATACCTTCGTATGATACTATTCTCTTGGGTTCCATTTTGGATGACTTCTCATTACTGGTGATTGATATATGGTTCTAGTCAACTAGAATCCACTATACTCTATCTCAACATATGACCAACTACCCCCCCATAGCCTACTCGACGCTTTTTATAAATCCCGGATAGTTCGTTTTATTTGCTTAGGAAGTATTCCCACTCCCTTTCTGCAATGAATTTTTCCCACTTCCTCTGCTTCTCCACCCAGTTATATTTTGATGGAAGTTCATGAAGTGATGGACAAGGTTCGACAATATGTCCTACTCCTTTCTCGATCAAGAATTTGAACACCAAGGTCGGTAGGGAACACATAAATTGTTCGGTGAGATCTGTGTAAAATTTCTCCTTGACTGTTTCCACTGAAGTTCTATATTTGACTGCTTGCTCGTCACAGAAGTCGTCGGTGATTTTCTCAAACCACTCCGACAAGTTTGTTCTACCTCCGCAGATCAGTTTTTCCAGCAACTGTTGTTCTTTAATCACGTCCAACTTTCTCATCCAGGAATTTCTTCAAAAGTTGGGGAGTTGATTCAACAAAATTTTCATGTGTCTCTCCGAAAAATATTTCTTTCGCTTGTGCAATTGTTAATCGGTTCGTTCGCACG
>LPNX010068143.1:542778-558307 GCA_001517045.1 Pseudotsuga menziesii | reverse complement strand
ATGTCCTAAAAATCAATGAAGACCTTAAATTGAGGGAAATTTAATTGAACCTATGATTGCTACTTGGGAATAACTCAAATGATTCTAGTGAGCATTCTTAGGACTAGGATCCAAGGACTCTAGTGAGAATTCTTAGGAGTAGGAACCAATGACTTATGCATTAATAGTTCATGGTAAGGATCATGGTTCATGAAAGTGCACCCATAATATCATTACTATTTCTATAAGGCATTAACTAGCCTTACCATTAAGAGGTCATGTGTGTAGTTGTTTAAAAAAAATTGATGATCATTTGATGCTTACAACCTTCATGTAGGGCCAAAGGAAACTATTTCCTCCGGTGATCATGTCTACAACATAGAGAACCACACCTATTGCTCAATACATCCAATAAGGATATAACTTCGAGTTTTACATCGTCTATACAAAGGGTAGGCCTTGTGGTCTAGGCCATGTTTTATGACCAAATACTAGAGACAAAGGCCCTAAGACCCGTTCCTCTATGAATCATGTATCATGCACATGCTCTTAAAAACCAATTTCAAATAAATTTTTATAAAAAAATTATTATTTGTCTCGGGCCTACAGTTGATTAATTGTCTCTATGGTTCATATAGGTTTGTTTCGCTGGTGTTTTATCGATTTTTTTCAATCCTCCATGAATTCACGGAGGATTGAAAAAAATCGGGCAGCATTTCGGCTTGCCCGAGACACATTTCAAAAATAAACCGGTAGCATAAACCCTACAAATTAACAAAAAAATTCAATTTAACTACAAATTTTCAAAAATCCAGCATTTCTGCTTGCCGGTACACATTTTAAACATGAAAATTATAAAAACATAAATTTACTAAATTTGAAAACAAAATTATAAAAACATACATTCACCAAATTTTAAAACAAATTTTATAAATTTATAAAAAAAAAATTAAATTCCATTTAAATTGAAAAACAATTTAAACTGTTACCTCTTGGCTCCGACATTGTGACGAGGTTGGGTTACTTGGAGGTGCTTGGGTTGCTTTGGGGCGACGGTCGTTGTTCCTCAGTCGATCTCACTATTCCTCGGTCGAGCGATTGAAAATGACAGCCAAGGGCCCCGCGGCCCCTTTTTATAATTTTTTTTTACAGAAGCACCTTGGTCGAGGTATGTACCTCGACCGAGGTCCATACCTCGACCAAGTAAATACCTCGGTCGAGGGCTTCATAAAACCTTGGTCGAGGGTTTAACAAGCCCTCGACCGAGGTAATTTTTTTTGTTTTTGGCAAGATGCGCTTGCCAAAAAGTGTTACCCATCTTCATGGAATCACCCATATTCTATTTTGACCATCGTAGCTTGATGATTTTCCTGTCGGCCATCCAATGCTGCATAGATCTGGGGTATTCCCGCTATGTCCTCTATGGTTTGTTCCTCTTGTAAGTTGTGCAAGACCCCATCGGTCTTGTTCTTACAATCGCGATTATAATGAGGCACACTGCATTTCCAACACTTGATCTATAGCGAGGTAGCATTGGCTCCACTTGATACTGGTTTGTTAACATTAGCAGCTAGTACATAAGGATTTGTACCAGGTTTATTAAAATTCATGTTTGCTTGAAAGTTGTTATTATGGTTTCTGTATCACTATGGGTTGGACCCAGGTTTGCGGTTATCAAAGAAGTTGTTAGACTTGTCTTGGTTTCGGTTCAGTTTCTCCTACCTCAGTTGTCCATGCTCATAACAGAGCCTAGCTTTGTGCAGCATGGTATCCAAAGTCTTAGGCATGTCAAATTCAATCCTATCCTGAAAACTGGGAGGAAGACATCCTAGGAATTGTTGGATCTTTACCTTTTCTTCCTTAATGTATGGTACATAATGAAACAAATCTAGAAATCTATTAATAAATGCATCCATAGTCATGGATCCCATGTGCAGTTCATGAAACTCTTTCACTTTTCGTTCTACAAATCTTTCTAACATATATTTTTCTTGGAAAATTTTTTGAAAGGAAGCCTAGTGTATTTCCCGCATATCATCTTTCTTGGTGTGTTTTAAATCTCTCCACCATCTTCCTGCTTTTCCATTCAAGTTATAGATGGAAATATGAGCCTTCATCTCACTTGAATAGCTATGAACCTGAAAGTACTTACTCATGCCCATTAGCCACTCTTCAGTATTTTCCCCCATGTTTACTTCACCTTCATAGGTCGGGGCTCTTATTTTCTGAAACTCCCCCTGAAGACTGTCATTACTCTTTTGCTTCTTTCTCTGTGGAGAAAGTGAGACACCACTAAAAGCACTATGATGGTGTTATTTAGTTTCTTCAGGGGTACATTCTTTTTCCTCTTTTCTTGTGCTGCTGGCCCATTTTGGGTAAGGTTCTCTTTTGGAAACGTTTGTGGATGGAGTAGGATTTCCTTGTGGGCTTCCACCCGTCATATTTCTCAGTAAGGCTTCATTTATAGCTTGTTGATCCCTCCTTTCATTCAAGCTGTCTTCTCTAAAACTTTTCAATTCAGCTTGAAGACTGTGTAATGTTTTCAAAACATCAGATTTTAACTCTACCACCAACTCCGCTTCCAAAGTGGGCGTGGTCATCTTCCCTTGACGACTATTTTCTTCTTCAGTATCCATAAACTGAACAGTGCTATAAAAATTTCCTGTAAACACACAAAATTTTAAAATGACAGAAAAATTTATGTTAGTAACATATTTAATTAACATACTTTATTTTTCTTTACGTTAATGCTTGGTGCACCATGTTAACACCTCTATGTTGAATAGTTGAGGAAGAAATGTGATCGAGAAATGATAAAAGGGTACAAAAATTTGGAAAAGTATTATGGTCTTGATTCCATTATTAAAATGCGCATTTTGGTTAATTTGTTACACAATCTAAAGGTGTAAATTTATGAGTGTGAAAATCTACGCTTTAAAATGGATCCGCTATGAAAAGTTGCGCAGGAGATAAGTTGTGATGGAGAGGCAGAAGTGGTTAACGAGGAAAAAAGATGAATGGATAAGGAATAAAGTGAATAAAATCTATGACTGTGATACAGTCTGTTGAGTAAAGATGCACGCTTGGAAAAAATGAGAAAGGCTAGCGGAATACGTAGAGCCGATTTTGATCCAATGGTTTAAACAAAAAGTGAAATCTTATCAATGTTCATTATTCATTTCTGAGTGAAAAATTTGTGAGATGAATAAAAAGGAAGAGTGGTAGAGGAATTTAAACCGCCTTACACATGGTGACTTTGGATGAGTTCCGCAGAGGAAAGTGGTAAAGGAAAAACCACTTGGTAAGGGCTCCGGAATAGTCCGTGTATAAAAGTGAAGTTGGCCTAAGTAAAAGTCATTTCAATTGCACATTACGGGTGAAAGAGAAGTGGATAGTGTGCCATATTTTCCAAATTCAACTTCTGCTAGAATAATGAACCCATAGTTAGCTACCTTAGACATTAATTAATCCATTTTTGTCTTATTTGCTGCAGTTTCCAATATTCCACTCTATGCAAGTTTCTTCGACATGTCCTAGAAGTAAAAATTACTAAAACTGAGTCAGGAGCACTTGGGAAACCTCCTAGAAACCATATTTATCATGTTTTCTTTATTCCAGATCCTCCCTAGTGCATATCTGCTTTTTCTACTAAGTTGCCCGCCTTATTGAGATTTATGGCAAAAGAGAAAGTAAGCCTAGGTGTAGTTGACTTGTTTTTTTCCCTCATCACCCTCCATCCTTTTTCTTCTAGAAAAATCATGTATGAGTTGTCTTTCCATCCCTTATTAGATTTCCTACTTGAATTTTCCAATTCGTGAGCCTCTAAGTGGATTTGGAAAATGCTTTATGCACCTATGGGGGATTTGACTAGATTTAGTAAGCCTATTTTTTTACTATTTAAAATGGCATACTTATGCATTAAAATATCTCATGTAATTATATATTTCAACAGCCTATTACTTCACAAGGTTGGCTATTGTACACTTATTATATATAGATTAGTGCTATGCTCAAATTTCAGTCTCCTTTATGTGTAAATTTGCATGTTTGATTATCAATTTCGTGAGTGAAATTGTTATATCACTTGGGTTCAATTTACAGATGGTATTAGATCCTTTGTATATCGATTTATCTCCTTCCATATTGTTATTACAGGTTCAACATCTTGACTGGGAGCATATTCTGCTGACTAGAGGGCATAGTTTCTGATCTATGGATCAATCTCAAAAGATCATCTTGACTCCATTTAATTTATTGGAATGGAAAGAAAATATGGAGATATTATTGAGATCGAAAGGTCTCTATAGGGTGACTATGGAAACTAAGGCAGAGCCCAATGCAATTGCAGAGAAAATTAAATGGCACAACAGGAGGGATGAGGCCTATGGTCTTTTGCGTCTGAGCATATCAAGAGACCTCATCTTCCATCTTGATGGATTGAAATCACCTAATGAAGTATGGGAGAATATTGTAGAGCTTTTTGGTAGGATATATGAGATGAGAGGACATCAAATCGAAAATGAATTGATCTCTTTCAGTTCCAGCAACTTTGAATCCCTGCAACTCTACTTTTCCAAGTTTAAAGCCCTTGTTTTGCAGCTAAAATAGTGTGGAATTGAAAAGAAGGAAGAGAAACTATTTTTGGCCATACTCTCAAATCTTGGCCCTGACTATTCAGTTTTTTTTTGACCTTCCATGCCACCAAGTTAATAGCTTGAGCCTGGAATATGCCTAAGCTTGCATAGTTCATGGAATCCCTCACACAAGAACAAGATAAATTGGTGATGATGGGCACCATCAAACCTTCCAAAGACCAAGCATTAGTTTCTAGAGATTCGAGGGTGGATTTAAAAGGAAATAATAAATATAAGAAGACACCTAAGCAAAAGAGAGACAAGAACAAGTCTCAAGAGGAGCCCCAAGGATCCAAGAAGAACAAAGGAGAAATGAGCAAGTGCGCATACTGCAGTAAGGGCTATCATCTTGAAAGCTCCTGCATGAAGAAGCAAATTGACATGTTGACCCAAATCCTGCAGAAGAATAACATCTTCCCTTTTGATTGCTGAAAGAAGAGGGAAGGAGGATCAAATTCAGAGGATAGAGAGAGAGAGTACATGCTTTGGTTGCTGGCACATCAAGCTCACCTAGCTTGATAATAGACTTTGGAGCTTCAAGACACATGGTTTCAACCAATGAGGAATTCTCCTATCTTGACATGTCGAAAGGTCAACGAATAGTGCTGGGAGATGACTCTCTCACTGACAGTTTGGGGAAAGGAAGGATTGATCTTGACCATGGTAAGTTCATTAATGTATTGTATGTTCCAGGTCTTTCCTCTAACCTCTTGTGAGTGTATCAGATGACTCACACAGGGTCTCCAAAGAAGGTCATATTCTCCCCTGATGATGTTGAGATCACAGAGATCTCAAATGGTAAAGTCATTGAAAAAGGAGTTGTAGATCACACTTTGAAGATATACATGTTTTCACATTTCCTACCCTACTCAAACCCTTCTGCTCTTCTGATTCATGCTAATGAGGTAAGCAATCTTTGGCATGAAATATTTGGCCATATTAACTATAAGTATCTTTCTGATCTAAGTGAAAAATAAATCGTCATAGGGTTACCAACGATTATGTTTTCCAAGGGAGTCTGTCAAGGTTGTATCCTAGGAAAACACCCAGAGGATAAATTTGAGAGAGCTAGTCATGACAGAACCTATGCACCTCTTGAGTTCATCCACAGTGATGTTGCTAGTCCATTTCCTCATATTTCAACGATTTAATCCAAATATGCATTGACCTTCATAGATGATTTTTCCAAGTATTGTTGGGTTTACTTCCTCAAGCATAAGTCTGATTTTTTTTACTTCTTCAAAGTCTTTAAGGCCTTGGTTGAAAACCAGTATGGGAGGAGACTCAAGATCCTCAAATATGACAATGGTGGTGAGTATTTCAAGTCTGAGTTCATTCAATATTGTGAATATGCAGGTATTCAGATGCAACATTCAATCCCTTACACACCACATCAAAATGGTGTTGTTGAGAGAAAGAACAGATCACTGAAGGAGATGGCAACCTGTATGATGGAGGCTAAGACTTTGCCACCAAAGTTTTGGTTTGAGGCTATAAAATGTGTATACTATATCCAGAATATGGTGCCTCATAAACATCTTTATGGTATGACTCCTTCCGAATCTTGGAGTGGGAACAAGCGAGATGTGACCCATTTCAGGATTTTTGGCTCAAAGGCTTCGACTAGAATTCCAACTGAAAGGAGAAAGGATTTGCAACCCAAATCCAATAATGCCTATTTGTTGGGTATTATGAATATTCAAAAGGGTACAAGCTGATAAACTTGAGAACAAACAAAGCCTTCATTGAAAGGAGTGTTCAGTTCCAAGAAGAGCCTTTAGCAGCAGTTGAAGTTGGAGAGTCTTATTTACCACCAGAACCATTGAATGTAAGTGAAGAGACATATGAGTTTTCTGATTCTGATATGTCTGATAATGATTATTTAATTGCATATATTGACATTCCTACAAGACCAAAATGGGCAGCAGAGACCATTCATGCAGTTGGGGAACTAGTTGGAAATCCTAGTGACAACTAGGAGGACTAGATCTCAGTTTGAGAGTGCCCTGTGTATGAAACACCCTTTGTTTGCAGAGAAGTTCTATATTATGGTTGAATAAGACCCAAAAACATATAAGGATGTATCACAAGATCCAATATGGAAAACAACCATGAAAGAAGAATTCAGTTCACTCCATAAGAACAACACTTGGGAACTGGTTGATCTTCCCCCAAGGAGGAAGCTAGTTCAATGTAAGTGGGTTTTCAAAACTAAGTTTGTTTCTGATGGTTCACCTTTGAAATAAAAGGAAATATTTGTAGCCAAGGTCTACTCATAGGTACATGGTATTGACTACAATGAAACCTTTGCACCAGTGGCAAAGATGGACTCCATAAGGCTATCCTTAGGCATTGCAGCTTCGAAGCAGTGGGAGGTACATCACATGGATGTGAAGTGTGATTTCCTAAATGGACATCTTACTGAAGATATTTACATGCAAAAACCTCAAGGGTTTGTGTCTAATCCATCTTTTCTGGGCAGGTTAAAGAAATCATTGTATGGGCTAAGGAAAGCCCCCACGACTTGGTATGCCAAGATTGATGGCTTTCTATTGTCATTGAGTTTTGTTTGATGCAAGTGTCACCCTAATGTTTATTTGAAGTTGATTCATGGTTCTTTGATGATTATTGTCTTGTATGTGGATGACCTTATCGTTACAGGAAGTTCAAAGAAAGAGATTGCCTCCTTGAATGATGCAATGAACCATGCATTTTCTACGACTGATTTGGGATTGCTGAACCAATTCTTGGGTCTCAAAATTGCTCAGTCCCAACATGGAATAAAAGCACATCAGTTAAAGTATGCTTTATATTTTCTGAACAAGTTCAATATGAAATATTGCAAGCCAAGAAAGAATCCTTTCCTTTCAGGAGTTAAGTTTGAAGAAGCAGGTTCTTCTCCTATGGTAAATAATACACTGTATAGGCAGTTTATTAGGTTTTTGCTTTACCTTACACACACTCGAACTGATATTTCTTATGCAGTATGTGTGGCCTCAATATACATGGATCAGCCTCATGAGATCCATTGGAGAGAATCCAAACAGATCCTTAACTTTGTTCAAGGAACAAGAACTCATGGGATCTTCTACAAAGCTAAATCTGATCTTGGTTTGATTGGGTTTACTGAGAGTGATTGGGCAGGTGACAACACAAATCAAAAATCAACATCAAGATATGTTTTCATTGTTTCTAAAGGACCAATCAGCTGGTTAAGAAAGAAACAGAGTGCCATAGCACTCTCACCTATAGAAGCAGAGCACAGAGGAGTTGTAAATGCAACAACTCAGTGTTTATGGTTGCAGGGGATACTTGGTGAGTGTGGCTTTGAATCATAGTTTTCAACTATTATTTATTTTTATAATCAGAGTACCATTCGAATCTGTAATGATCTATTTCAGAGATAGAGAGCCATACACATTGAGATCCATGTGCACTACATCAGACAGCTTGTGCATGATGGCACCATTCACCTACTCTTATGTGCATCTTTAGAACAAGTAGCAGACATCTTCACCAATTTTTTTTGTGAGAAGACATTCAGCAATCTCAAATCACTGCTGGGGATTGTTGATCATGCTATGAAGCATGATTGATGACAATATTTTTAAATTTTGTTTTACTTTCCATGTTTAAGGGAGGATTTTCCCACTGGGTTTTTGCCTCTTTTCTTGGTTAAATGGACATGTAGTATGTAAAGGGTGACTAAGGCTTGTTGCTAGGCCCTATATTTTTCTGATATTTACTCATAAATTCAGGCTTAAGGGGGGGTGTTAGAATAATCAACCCATATTTATCTACCTTAGACATTAATTAATCCATTTTTGTCGTATTTTCCTAGTTTCCAATATTCCACTCTATGCAAGTTGTCTTCCACATGTCCTAGAAGTCAAAATTTCTAAAACTGAGTCATGGAGTGCTTGGGAAACCTCCTGGAAACCATATTTAGCATGTCTGCTTTATTCCAGATCCTCCCTAGCACATATCTGATTTTTCTGCTAAGTTGCCTGCTTTATTGAGATTTATGGCAAAAGGAAAAGTAAGACTATGTGTAGTTGACTTGTTTTTTTCCCCCATCATCCTCCATCCTTTTTCTCCTAATAAAATCATGTATGATTTGTCTTTCCATCCCTTATTATATTTTCTACTTTATTTTTCCAATTCGTAAGCCTCTAAGTGGATTTGGAAACTGCTTTATGCACCTATGGGGGATTTGACTAGATTTAGTAAGCCTACTTTTTGACTATTTCGAATGGCATCCTTATGCATGAGAATATATCATGTAATTAGATATTGCAGCAGCCTATTACTTCACAAGGTTGGCTATTGTACACTTATATTCTATACAGATTAGTGTTATGCTCAAATTCCAGTCTCCTTTGTGTGTAACTTTGCATGTTTGATTAGCAATTTTGTGAGTGCAATTGTTCTATCACTTGGGTTCAATTTCCACAACTTCTACATATCCAAAGTTACAGGTAATCCTTGAAACACTAAAACTTTGTTCAAATAATTGTCACCATTGTTTATTATGGAGAAAGAACAGGGTTTAGGAGTATTATGTAGATTATTGGATGAGAGAGAAGAGGTTGTTGTCGATAGGGAAAGTAATGTATGTGACCCTGTTCTGTTAGTTGGTAGTGTATCAGTTTCAAAGGATCATTTGTGGTAGTATAATTCTCAAGGGAATGATATTCTTAATGTTTGCAGTTCTTTCTCATATTATTTTGCAATTGAACAAACCCTACCATTTCCCGAATTTGTTGAGTGGTGCGTGAATAGTTATTCTTCCTCTAAAAGAGTTATTATGAGCCATAACACATCAAAAATACTTTGTAAATTTGATGCGAAAACTATTCACGGGATACTGAGTCTGCCTGATAATTTCCCTGATAGCTGTGAGTCTTTGAATGAGTAGGTCTTAATTGAAATGTATAAAAATTATAGAACTGAAGTCAGATGCCAATTTTTATCCAATATTCTGAAAGATGGTTAGTCATTAGAAGGTATTTTTTTGCCATATAATGTTGACATTTTCAAGAAGGAAGTACAGTTGGTCATGTCTCTGGTCAGTCAAATTCAAGGTTTGGATAATGATATTCGTATCAGTGAAGTCATCTTAGGTTTATTACTGAGTATAAGTTCAGTTGACCCCGAGTCCCATTTAATCTATTGTTTTAATCTTAATGAGTATTTGGCCAAGGTTATCGATGCCTAGTTGGTTGAATTCCCTAAAGTTAGGTTCTTCAGATATCAGTCATATTTACTGAACATGTTTTTGTGTTCTAATGTGTCAAAATTGCAGTTCTTGTCCACCATTTTCTCTCCGAATCTCCCAAAACAAATTAACATGTTTGAGTTTGTAAATAAAATCATGTCCGAGATTTATAAATTATTGTTTGATGATGTCTTACCAAGGGTGTTGGAAGAAATGATACTTATGCTACAGTCTTCCTCAGAAGACAAAATAGGAGATTAGTTCTTGTATAAAGATTTTACTATTTTGAGAGTGTATGGGTTCACTGGGGAACCATACAGGTTACATGTTTTTCTTACTCCAAGAAAATTTTCTCTTGAGTTTGTGAGGCAGAGGTTATGCGCAGAGGAAGAACACTTTGCGGAATTTAAAAAGTATTCCAATGTTAAATTTCCTCTCAAAGTTGGTCTGTTTATTTTCAAAAATAAAAGCTCCTTGTTGGTCATATAGAAGTTGTTAGAAGTTATGGATTTTCAAAAGGAGCAAAGAATAAATTATGATCCACATCACATTATTTCTCAGAGGAAGTAGTTAAATAAAAATAAACCATTTGATCATCAAACTATTAAAGGATTAGATAAAATAGCCAATTTGGCCTATTTTGAAGAAAATTCAGAAGTTGATGAAGACAGGAGCAATAAATTGACTGCAGTGGTTCAAACTCCTGATAATCCTAGCATTTTGAACAAGAGGAGTCTTTTCGAAATTGATGACATGGATGTGGATGAAAATATTTCTCATAAAAAGAGCAAAGATCACCCTCAAGGTGATCAAACTATTTCAGAAGAAATAGTTTCAAAGGATTCAAAGAAGATGGTCTTGTTCCCAAATAAGTTTGTACAGATGCATCAGTATTCCTTTGGACAAGAGGATGACACAAAGCCTAGTTCCCATTTCAAATCCAAGACAGAGTTAGTATCAAGTTATACTGACAAACAAATGCAATCATCAGAGGAAACTAAAATTTTTCTTCCTCGAGTTAGAAATTTAGTCAATCAAAAGACTTCATTGATTTATACTCAAGATGCAGAGAGGAATACCCTAAATTTTGCCATGGTTAGTGACAAGAAAGTGTCTGAAATGGAGGTGAATTTAGACAAGATCAGTGTTCCCGATAAGATACAAATCCATAAATAGATTGGAGATTTTATTTACTCTGATTTGTTACATGCTATTATGAAAATTAATAAATTATAGTCCCTTGTAGATAATATGGAGGTCCAATTGAAGCATGAAAGGGTGGAAAATAAAGCAAATTTGATTCAAATTAAATTGCAGGGAGATGTTGTAAGCTTAGGAACCGAACCGGGTAATATGCAGGTGACCAAAAAGCTTCTAGAGGAGAAGGACAATACCATTCAAGTATTGAATAAGAATCTTAAAGTCCCTAATGTTGAACATGCTCAGTCCCCAGAATTATTTACACTTCAGGACGGAAAAGAGAAAATTTATCAAGAGATGATGGACTACAAAGGAAAATCATTAAAGCTGCAAGAAGAGAAAAACAAGTGGGAAGTAGAAAAAGATGAATTGATGGATCAAATTTCAAAGTTGAAAAAATATTAGAATGATGAAAAAGAATTATGGAAGAATTGGTGAGTCAAACTCCCATTGACACTGATTTACCCCTTGTAAATATTGAAAGACTATTAAATGAATTTTATGCAGATGATCTATTAGTTCCTATGTCATAGGTAAGTCTGAAGGAGGTAGGGATTAAAGAATTAAAAAAGGAAAATCAAAAAATCAAATCAGAATTGGCTAGGAGCATCGAGGAGAAGAATAAAACATTGAATGATAAAAGCCAATTGCATAAAACGTTTAGTGAGTTAAAGGAAAGAAGTACAGGAAGAGCTCCTCTACAAGGAGCTAAACATTTAATTTGGGATACATTGTCAGTGGAAATCACCAAGTTTAGGCATTATTTAAATTTTATTGATGATGAAAGTGCACTAGTCAATTTAGCTACTCAAAGATTGAGGTTGGACAATGAGACCATGGAAAAGAAGCATTTGAATACTGCTCACAATGCTTTAAATTTCTTAAATTCTTTAACATATCATAATTTGCATGACATCGGGATTAAATACAAAGTAGCAATTGTTTTGTGGGAAAAGAAGTTTATTAAAAAACATCAACTCATGAAAGTGGTGCAGGATAAGGTGATTACAATGTCTTCATAGATAAAGGATTTCAGGCTTGCTTTTAAAGATCCATTTGATGATGGTCTCCCTCCTTTTTGGGACGATGAAGGGAGGTTATTTTCCCAAGAGCAATATCACAGTTTATTAGTACAGAATCGTATGGAGCATTCCAAGTTTGAAGATTTAGTTAGATGGTTGACAGGAAAGATCATTGTAGAAAAATTGATAGAGGACTTTGAGATATTGGAGAAGTTTTTAATTATTAAGAAAGGATTTACTATCGTGTCTTATCAAGCTTATGTGGATTTAGAGGTGTCCATTAGAGAGAATACATAATACGACACCCCAAATGGGGAACAATGGAAGATCGTGGAGAAATTCGGAAAGACCAAGTACATACTTCATTCGTGAAGATAGGTGTTGCAGTTCGTGAAGCTATTTGTTCGGGATACCTTGCAGTCACTAAGTTTGTTATAATCAAACAATCTGTTGTTTCAATCAAAGCATGTAGTTTTTATTCCTAGTTATTAGGGATATGGTTACAAAAACATTGATTAACGAATTATTTGGTTATTGATCTTCTTGGGAAGAAACTATATTTGTATATATTTGAATTTATTTGATGTATTGGGGGATGGAACCCATATGTTTGGACCGATATTTTGAGAACTTATGATTTTTTAACGAAATAATAGAGCCAAATGTTGGTTGATCTTCAAAGATTCATGTGTCGTTTGTGTTACAGTCTGCGCCTTCTTTCCATGTGATTCTTTTCTAAGTGCTTACCTTCCATTATGTTTTCTTTCATATCTGAACATAGTATTTAATAGTTTCAGAATTCATACATGTTATGCTCTATCTATTGTTTCAGATATTTCACAAATATTTCTTCTAAAGTTAATATGGAATTCATCTTGTGATGCTCTATATTGATGGACTCTTCATGTTTCTCTCTTATTTCCTGAAAATCAATGAATGATTGTGACTAGATGATTATCTTGCCTTTGTTGGGATTCCGTGTATGAAACTTTGCATTATATTTATCTATTTGACTCCATTACCCAATGGTTATATGTGTTGTTTCAAACATATGCATAACTTAAATTATTAATTCCAATATCTGGCCTTGTTAAATTTATATCTGAGAGATCCATCTCCAGA
Organism: Pseudotsuga menziesii; assembly: GCA_001517045.1. Taxonomy (NCBI): domain Eukaryota; kingdom Viridiplantae; phylum Streptophyta; class Pinopsida; order Pinales; family Pinaceae; genus Pseudotsuga; species Pseudotsuga menziesii. The sequence goes on along the minus strand of LPNX010068143.1, from coordinate 545,132 downwards.
AAGAAAAGCCAGTTTCTTTCTAAAGTGGTTTTTGTTATTAACTTAAGATTACCTTCCATAACCTTGGGTATATTTTGAGTGATAACACACCCATAGGTATCTTAGTATTGAAACTGAGGTCTGATACCACTTGTAATGTCCCCAAAAATCGAAAACAATTTTTTTAATAGGCTAGTAAAAACTACCTAGATGGAACATTATTTACTTACAAAACTCTACCATACACTCTATGTATATATGTTTAGTCGTAATCTATTATTATGTTCTGTTGTTTATATCTCAATCGTTACTCTTAATGTATTTTACATATGACGTTGTACTGCTGTTTACTACTTAGTATTATGTGTACACCTTTGTCACTTATGTGTCATCATCATCAATTTAGCTACTACGGCTAAATTTCCTACACACTAAATATTCTTCGTTATGTTTTAAATTCATTAGTGTATATGTCATTAATACATTTTACATTCTATGTATATTTTTACTGCACATATTAACATCTCTTATGTTCTTTTATTTGGTAGGTTATTATATTGACTTAAGTGTAGACCTTTCATTTTTATGAGGGTTAAAAAGTTAACATGGCATATTGCATATGCCATGTTCACTAAGTGTTTAGGCTTAACACAATTCATGTTGGATACAAGTTTAGGCTATAAGCCTAAAGTGTATTTTATTTAACTTATAAGATGTACGCCTTATGGCATCAAACCTTGGGCTAACACATCCTATGGACTATGCATTATCGAACTCATACCATAATGAAAACCTTGTAATTATATTAGCGTTGTGATAGAGTTGGGGTGGCGACATAACATATGGTAGAAACCATATGATTGTAGGGCTTAAGCTTGCATGTGAGAGGTGGTTGAATGTTGTAATGAAAAGAATCTTAAACTATAGAGAGTGGGTTTTTGAAGGTGCTAAAAGGGAATGAGGAGTAGCGCGGATTTACTTATGTGGCTCCAAGCATTTGTACTCGTGGCCATGGTAAGTCTGTGAGAAAAACTCTACTTGATACCTCTCAACCCCCTTGGGAATACTGCGTATAGATTTGATTGGTTGGGGTTTTATGCTGTGGGTTTAGTTGGAGGTTTTTAAGGTTTCACTTCAGCATAAGAGTACAGACTTGGGTTTTGAATAGTATCTTGATGGCTTCGGTCATGGACTAAAGTCCCACTCCCTCTAGTTCTGTGTATAAATTTGGGGTTTATAAATTTTACTTAAGCTGTTAGTAGTGAAGAGAGGAAATTTTGGGATTCTTAGCACACTTAGTTTTTTTTTATGCAAAACTGTTTCATTGGGTGCTTCTAGCCATGGGTTGCACCATTGCTTGCAATGGTGCTTTATCCCATTGGCATTCCTGTGTAAACTTGTTTATAAATTTTAATATGATGACTGTGTAGTTTACTTGGTGAGCTCTATGTAATGGATGCATACTGTTTTGATTACTTGATTTACCTTGGTTTTAACTTATGATGTGCATAGCATGATTTCATTGTGTTAATATGTTGTTATAGTGGATTATGTGGGCATTCGCCGCCTTGAAAATTTCTGTGTACTATGGCATTACTTAGTTTGTATTGTAAATATATAGACATCATGGGTATAGGCCATGCCGTGAATGGCATGATCCTTCCCACAGTGCTACGATAGTATAGCGTAGGGTTAATTTTTGTAGGACTTTGTATTAAAATAAAACTTGGCTAAGACCGTGACTTATGTGAGTGTTGTGCAATTGTTGGCTTCACAATGCCATGGTTTAAAGAACCTCAATGGCATTTGTTGTTTAATATGTATTGGTTGTAATTTGATAACCACATCCCACATACGATTTGATGTATAGCGTGGCCTATGTAAAATGATTATAGGATTGGTTGTCGTTTTGTATATACATTACTTATGGTTTTGTTATTATGGCTTTTTCGTGGGTCTCGACATCCATGGGATCGATGTTGTGACCTCTGTTGCCAAGAAGGTTTTTTAATGTAATGTAATGAATGTATTTTGATAAATAAAAACAAACTGGGCTTTCTTTCCCCTAGGATTCGATTCATGTTCATGTTTGCAATACATGGATTTATAATATGATTTTGATGTTGTTTTACTATGATATGTTACTGTCACATGATGTATTATTTTAATTTGGATTATGATAATGTTGATGAGTTATGTAATTTGGTTTATGGTTATGTATAGATGGAAAACTTAGAACCATGGATTATTTTATATGAATTTTGATCAAAGAATTATAAAGGACCACATTGATGGTCACAATGCCTCCTCTCATTATTTATAATGTTGTTTCATTTATGTGGCGTATTTTTAATGTAAGTTTGTAATATGCATAC
>LPNX010068143.1:493232-542484 GCA_001517045.1 Pseudotsuga menziesii | reverse complement strand
TATATATAAAGTAGTTTTGTTTGTAATTAATACTCAGTAGAGTTATGTCATAATAGGTAAGCAAAAAATAGCAGGTCTGGTTTTACCTAGTTTACACTAATATTTTTTTAATATTGAATGAATACAGAAACAAAATTTAGAGATGAAATCCTAGCTATATACAGCCTATGGTAATATTTGCAACCCTAGGGAGTATTGAAGAGAATACAAACCCTAGCAGAATCTAGGAAGAACATCAAATACATAATCTTAGTAGATACATTGGAAACATTCATCTAACATATTCTTTATATAATCTAGAAGATAGCATAGACAGTCTAGGGTTATTTTTTAAGATATGTAACCCTAGGAGATATCGACAGAACCATCATTTCCGGGGTTAATAATATATAAAGAGTATTTGTAACGTCGCTGACCCTCCGACCAGCGAAGAGGATGCTACAATACATCAATCATCCAGGAATCTAGCCCCATGAGCAAGAACATACATACATATAATGTTGTAACAAGATTACTTAAAACATAAAAGATACTATGATGCACTAATAATTCATATACATATCGGAAGCAAAACAACATGCATTCATATACACTTGAGCATTAATTATGTACATTATCATTTATCAATGGTAAATATGATTACAGACACAAATCAGGCAAGAACACTTATCTTAATAAGGACTTGCCTTGCAACCAGCTACGTCGCTGCAACGTTCCACCCAACCATAGGCCCGCATGCTCCTTAATCTCTCAGCAACACTACCACCCTTGAGTTAGGCATGATTATCCAAGGTATAAGGAACTAACATGATTACACATAGCCAAGGATAACGACACCACAAGGATACATAGTTCATCCAAGCCAACACAGTTGTGTTTATCAGGCGAATGACAAATCATCCAAGCCAACAAAGTTGGGTTTATCAGGCCATCAAGGAGCTGAGAAAGGATAAATGCTAAGTTGGTGAGCTCATTGAAGAGCTAAGAACACCTACACTAGAACCATCCTGGCTTCTAGGACACCCACACACACCCAACACAAGGAAATCATTCCTTTCTCTGCAACGCAGTCCCTCAGACCCTGATCTCCCTTCTAGTGCTATTTAGGGGTTGTGGAGAAGAAAGCCAGTCCACTAGCTCTATTTGTGTGGTTCCCAAACCACCAGGTTTATCAAGAACACCAGGCCCTCATTCACCACTCCAATGCAGTCCTAGGACAAAACCACTGCATTCATGTAGTAAAACAGCTATTCAAGGGTTAACAGGGGAAAACGACTCCTTGAATTGTTATTGGCCTATTGTGGCCAAACGATTCCTCAACAACCTACAACAACCAAAATATAAGGGAAAGACACAGCCAATCCATCGTGGCAGGAAATAGCCCATGATTAACCATGAACCCACAGAGCTATGGATGAAATCACGGCCACGATTCAACAATGGAATAACAAAGCATTACGCAGTCTGAAAATGGTGGAAAAGACACAGACACTCTGCGTGAACATGAGGATGAACACAACCATCGATTGGAAAATGGTGTGAGGGAGGAAAAGGAGAACCCCCACACAAGGATTGTAATCCCTTTTAACTCTGCTCTACATGAGGAAAAATGAACATTCACCAGTGGGGAGAGTGGACAGAATGATCGGAAATGCAGATTGCATCATGGAGAGAGTACAGGCATGTGGGCGTAGTGGTTTTCCTGCCAACAAAATAGTGGCCCCAACTAACAATAGAATAATTACAGTGGTGGTGACACATGGCTTTTCCCCCATGGCTCAAGGTTCAAAATTCCCCCTCCTTATCTTTAGGAATCATGCCCCTTCTCAATTTGGTTAGAGAGAACATAGCTGGTTGGGTTATTTGATTAAAGATGCATAATTACATGATGCCACAACATAATATGTATGCCACATGTATTGATATACCATCAATGAGAGTTTCTATCTGAAATATGACATAACCAAATCGATGGTGGGGCCTTTGCCTTTAGCTCTACACCATGATTATTTACAATATATGTATCATGCAAACGGGGTCAAAACTAGGGTGTTACATTCCCTTCCCCCTTCAATAGCACTGTCCTCAGTGCTTTACAAAATTGAACAAAATGCTAAACTGGTACCGCCTCAGTGTTCCGTAGACTTGAAAAAAAATGGATGTGCCAATCGCATGGAATCCTCCAGCTCCCATGTAGCTTCTCCAGGTCTGTAGTGCTCCCATTGCACCTTTACCTGCCCTATGGCCTAGTTTCAAAGCATTGCTACCTTCCTGTTGAGGAAGCGCATTGGCTCAATTTGGAACTCTCCCCTAGATTCCACCTGAATCACGTCCCAATTTATCACATGGTTAGGATCATGTACATATTTCTTAAGCAAAGAAACATGAAAAACATTATGAGCTCTAGTACTAGTAGGCAATGCAAGTCTATATGCAACAGGCCCTATTCTTTCAAGCACTTCAAATGGCCAACAATATCTATGTGACAGCTCGGCACAAGTTCCAAGCTTCAAAGAAATCTTCTTTGTTTTTACTCTGAGGTAAACATGATCCCCAACACCAAACTCTCTATTCATCCTATGCTTATCTGCATAGCTTTTCTACATGTCCTATGTTACTTTTAGATTTTGTCTGATCTTTACAACCTCTTGCTCCATTTCCTTGAGCAATTCCGGTCCAAGCACAACCCTGTTCACTTTGTTATCCCAAGTCACTGGTGTGCTACACCTTCTTCAATACAAAGCTTCATATAGGCTCATCCCCAAGGATGCCTGCTGTCCATTCTTGTAAGCGAACTCTACCAAGTGCAAGTAATCTTCCCACTTGGTTGGTTTGTCCATCACGTACATGAAAAGCATATCTTCAAGCACCTGATTCACTCTTTATGTCTACCCATCTATCTAAGGATGGTATGCAGTGCTGAATTTTAGATTTGTACCCAAGTCCACAAACAATCCCTTCCAAAAATTGGAAGTGAACTTGACATCTCTGTCAGAAACTATTTCCTTCAACAATCCATGCAATTTGAAAATCTCCTTCATGAAGATATTTGCAATGTCATTAGTCTTGTGTGTAGACTTTACCGGTATAAAATGTGCTTCTTTTGTCAACTTTTCTACCACAACCATAATGGAATCATGTTGTCTCCATGCCATTGGAAATCCTATAATAAAATCCATGGAAATAACTTCCCATTTCCATTCCGGAACTGGAAAAGGATGTAACAAACCTGTAGGATGTTGATGCTCAACCTTTACTTGTTGACATTTCATGCACCTTGAAATGTATTCAGCCATGTCCTTTTTCATTCCTGGCCAAAAGTACTGCTTTCTAGCTATAGCAATTGTCTTCTGCTACCCTGGGTGACCAGAATACAGAGCTTGATGGATTTCATCCATAACAAATCTCCCCAAATATGCTAAATTTGGAATATAAATTCCGCCTTTATAAGTAAGAAGTCCATCTTCTTCCAATTTATATCCCTCATACCTCTTCTCAAGACTTTGCTACTGCAATTTTTCTTTTCCCTGCTCATACAATTCATCTCCAGCAACATGATTAACAATTTGCTGCCTCAAATCTGATTGGAAAACACTAAGGGATGCCACATGCATTTCATGTACCTTCCTGCTGAGTGCATCATCTACCTTATTCTCCTTTTATGTGCTTGATTTTGAAATCAAACTCACATAAAAATTCTAGCCATCTCGCTTTCCTAGCATTCAGAGTAGTTTGATCAAACAAATACTTTAGACCATAATGGCCTATCCTGAGCTCAAATATTCTACCCATCAAGTAATGTCTCCACATATTGAGAGCATGTACTATGGCTGCAAGCTCAAGATCATGAGTGGCATAGTTATTCTCATGCTGCTTCAGCTTTCTTGACTCGTAACATATCACATGGTTGTCCTGCATAAGGACTCCTCCAAGCCCCTGTCTGCATGCATCGGTACACACCACAAAATATTTCTCTGGATCTGTAACCTTCAATACTGGTGCACGGGTGAGAATATTCTTCAACCACTAGAAGCTTTCTTCACAATTCGATGTCCATTCGAATTTCATCCCCTTCTTTTCCAGAGAAGTGATGGCATGTGCAACTTTGGAAAATCCTTCAATGAATCTCCTGTATTATCCTGCAAGTCCCATAAAATATCTTAAATCTGTCACATGTCTTGGAGTAGGCCAATTCATAATGGCTTCAATCTTCTCAGAGTCTATTGATATACCCTCTTTTGAGATAATGTGACCTAAATACTGAATTCTATCTCTATAGAAGTCACACTTGCTTAGTTTTGCATACAGTCGATGCTCCCTGAGCAATTGCAATGTTAATCTCAAATGCTCTTCATGTTCTTCCTCATTCTTGGAATAAACAAGAATGTCATCAAGGAAGACAAGAATAAAATTGTCCAAATACACTGAAGACAATGTTCATAAGGCACATAAATGTAGTTGGTGCATTGGTGAGACCAAATGGTACCACTACAAACTCATAGTGCCCATACCTTGTCTTGAAGGTTGTCTTATGAACGTCTTCATCCTTGATTCTCACCTGATGGTATCCATACCTCAAGTCAATCTTGGAAAATACCTTTTCTCCTCTCATTTGATCAAAGAGGTCATCAATCCTAGGAAAAGGATATTTATTCTTCACAGTAACCTTGTTCAACTGTCTGTAATCAATACATAACCTAAGTGTACCATATTTATTCTTTACAAATAGTACCGGTGCTCCCCATGGAGACACACTCAGTAGGAGATACTTCTTTTCCAACAACTCTTGCAGTTTCATCTTCAACTCTAGCATCTCCAGTGTACTCATCCTGTAGGGTGTCTTAGACAGTGGTGCCACTCCTGGCACAAGTTCAATTGTGAAATCAATGTCCCTCTTTGGAGGAAACCCTGGAATCTCTTCAGGAAACACATCTTTAAATTCCTGTAATACCTAATAGTCCTCCAATCTAGGAGTTTCATCTCCTGTTGGTTCCAAAGTATGAGCTACATACAACTGGTAACCCTTCCTATAGAACTTATTCAATTGCATTGTTGAAACCTGTCTTACTGAAATTACCTTCGGAATACCCTTCACAACTACTGGGTTTCCTTCTTCATCCGTGCATTCAAAAGTCTTATTGTAACAATCAAGATTTACTTTGTGAGCTTCTAACCAATACATTCCAATGAGAACATCATAGGAACCAAGTGGTACAACATTCAAATCTACACAAGTGATCAATCCATTCATAACCAATGGACATTCCTCAACTACTTTATTGACCTTTCTCTTAGTCCCAGTGGCTAGCTGAACTAACCAAGATTTTCTATGCTTGAAATTCTTAAAAGCACACATCTCCACTACTCTAGGAGTAATTTAACTATGAGTAGAACTAGGGTCAATCAAAATAGAAACAGATTGTTCAACAATTATACTTGCAACTTCAACCATAGTTGACTGGTCATCTAACTAGTGGTCCTCCAGTGCTGCATAAATTCTAGGGATTTCTCTTGCTACCTGACCCATTGTTTCTGCTTCTTGAATGTTATAAGCTGGCCTTGCACTTTCATTCTCAAATGGACAATATCTGTGCAAGTGGGGTCCTTCACATTTCCAACATTTAGGTGGACCTTTATTCTATGGTGGCTCTTTAGGCTTTCCACCTGTCACTCCAACTGGATTACTCACATATTGGGATGGCCACTTCTGCTGATTCCTGAATCTAGAAGGTTTGAAACCTTTCCTTATTTGATCAAACTTCTCATTCTTCTTGTCCTTCCATGCCTTATGGTAATTAGATTTACCTTTGCTTTTCTCATAGCAATACTTATCCTTCCTTATCACTTCTTCAAGAGTTCTGGGTTCATAAAACTCGATTCTATCTTTGTAAGACAGAGGCAATCCATTCAAAAACTGTTGGACCTTCACCTGTTCATCTCTGATGTACCGTACATAGCTCAACAATTCCAAGAACTTGCTTGCATATTCATCCATGGTCTGCTGTCCCAATATCAGCTCATAGAAATCCTTAATCTTGTCATCATAATAGCTGTTAGAGAGATATTTCTGCCTAAAATACTTCTTGAACTGTTTCCACTTCAGTTTCCTTTCACTGGTCCTCTTTACTTGCTTGAAGTGCTCCCACCAGATGGATGCTCTTCCATTTAGAATGAATATGGAAACTCTTGCCTTCATGTTTCCTGAATAATCATGCACTTGAAAGTATTTCTTTATCCCAAGAAGCCAAGCTTTAGCCTCTTTTCCAGTATTTATCTCACCATCAAATGTAGGAGGTTTAGCCTTCTTAAATTCATCCCAAGAATGATCCCTATGGTGTCTTCTTCTTTTCCTTTTATGAGAATATGAACTTGTATCTCCATTGGATTCTTCAGAGTCAGATGAACCACTGGAAGTCCTTCTCCTCCTTTTAGTGCTACTCTTACTGCCTTCTGGTCTTGATGTACCTCGTCCAGAATCTATCTTTCTCTGCAAGTCTGTCAAACTGTGCAACATGGTAGCATTCAGTTGATGCTGGTCTTCCTGGGCTTTAATCAAGTTTCTCAAGGTGGTTGCAACCTCAGACAGTGTCTCTTGGAATCTACTTCCATTAGACTCTATGTGATCATTTCCATTATGGACATTTTCTCCCATGGAATCTCCTACATGCTCGTAAGAATCCCAAGCATCATACCCATCATGGGTTCTCATGACTGAACCACCTTTTTCTTTACTATTCTTCTTGGAATACTGCTCTTGGAAGTTGTCTATAATTATGTAAGCATGTTAGTAGCAAACCATTACATGCATATCATTAAAAGAAATCAGAATTACTTACTTTCCTCTTCTGGAAATTCAAAAAATAACAATTTTGCTAAAACACAAAATTTTCTCTCTTCTTGTTCAGCCCTGTAATCCACTGATAGTCTGCTGAAAAATTCCTGAAAAATAGTTGAAATTTGCTGAGAAAATCTCTTTGAAAAACTCAAATATTCCTTCTCCCTATCAGGTCTCATCCCAACTAACGTTCCATCGTTTCGATGGTCACGACCACTAATTTTCTCCTCTGCATTTCGGTGATCCGTCCATCTATCTTTCTCCGGTGTATCATGCCTATAGTGGTCTAAGCTTTCGGATTTCATCGGTGGTGCCAAGGGCTGTCCATCAGCGGTCAAAAAGATAACGTTTTCCATTTTTTTTTTACCTTCATCCTTCATCAGTGATCAGGTGCACTATGCATTGGCCGGATAGTTCTCTAGACTTCTGAAATGGCGGCCAGCGAACTTTCTGTGTCTTTCGTGGGCCACCGTCCTATCGGCGGTCGAAGAAATTAGCACCCACAGTGTCGGACAGTTTAACCACTATAGATCAATTATGTCAGCGGTTTCATCCCTTCATATTTTTTGATGATATCATATTGGAAATTGTAATGCTAATTGTTACAGCATCAGGCGGTTAGTTCCATGGGCAGCTGCAACGGCGTCCCACCATCCGTAAATATTTTCTAATCGGCAGCCTCATCAACTAAATTTTTTTTATCGGAGGTTTGAGAGACTAGAAGTTGCGGCATCAGCAATCAGGGCCTCTATCCATCGGAAGATTAGTCCACTAGACATCCGCAATGGCGGACGCTTGAACAACTAATCTTTTCCAATGACGTCCCTCGGCAATCTCATCCACTAATTTTTGTCAATCCACTTCACTAGTCTTTCGGAAGTCTCATCCTCTACTTATCAAGGATCCCATATTCTAGTCATCGGCAATCTGTTGCAGCCGCAACAATTTTCCCAAAATTCAAAAAATTTCGGGAACCTCCTTTAACTCATTTTGGCTCAACTTTTGAGTTTGCTTGATGTTCTGCGGAAAGACTTTTCTTATGCTAGCGATGTTTCATTATTTTTTTTAGTTTTACCTTGTCATTGGAAGCATTTTATATGTTTAAGTCAGATATTTAGTCACCTACGTGCCCACCGTTGCGGAGAAGTAACAAGAAACCGGGTTTGATTTTTTTCTCCGATGCCTTTATTCACTTATTTGTCTCAATCAACTGTTTGTTGGAATCCTGTCGGGACATGTTGTCTCTACGTTTTCCACAATTGAGAATAGCACATTATGAAGTTCTCCAAGGATTACATTAACTTTTTTGAACCCGTTGTTTTGTTTCACTGATCCTTGAGTTTTCGGCATCCGCCGTTGCGGCTTTGAAAAGCATTGTCTTTCCGACATAGTTTGATTTTATTTTCCACGGGACCGATGTTTCTTGGTTAAAGTCATGTTGGTTTTTTCTCCGATTTTTTCCGGTCTACGGAACTTGATGTCTTTTGTGCTTCCACCATTGTGGCTCTTCATCCTTCTATCGCTTCGATGCTTCAATCTTGTGAGCTCCAATGTGAGTATCGTCTGGTTTCCTTGTTGATGCCTCGACAGTTTTCCCAACTATTTCATCGTTCGCCGTTACGGAGGCAGTGTTGATATGCTCGTCGATCCCTTGATTTTACCACCCGATGATCTTTTTCCCACGGAGTATAGTTGACCCGGGGTATATATATATATAGTGGGTCGGGCAATCTATTATTTTATTGTTATTTTTGGACTTTCTCTATGCTGTCGTTTTCACTCGAGAAAACCAGGATTCTCGCTGTCGGTACCCTCGCTCCTAGGTGGCTCCGCCATGGAAGCTCAACGGTTTTCCTCCTTCCAGTCACGCAGTAGTGCCAGGTAGGGTCTTGTACTTATTATCCCATTTTGTTCAATTGGACGAGTTATTTTCTTGTTTTCGCAGTTAGGGTTTTTACCTACTTTTCCGTCGTGACATGTATATATGCTGAGGTGAGTAGTGTGATTGTTAGTAGGGGATTTTTTTGCAATCTACGTAATGTTTTCTTCTATGTTCGTTATGGCCTTACACCCTGCACTCGATGGTTGGGAAAACCAGTGTAGACAACTGTTACGCTGTCTGCACCAGTTTGCCCCATTTTTTGTTTCTCCATTCGGGGAAGGTTTTCATGGCTTCATGGGAAATGTCAGATGTGTTTTCACTGGTCCGGTCACCCGTTTTTTGCAAACCAAGACCTCGGTGTTGTTTTCAATTCATTTTTTAGAGCGAATCGGTTCACCGTCGAATTCGAACCCCAAGCCGGCCTGGGGTAGTATCGCATTACCCGGCCTAAGATGGACCGTAAAATGAGCATGTACAGTGCTATCACCTGAAGCATCCCTTTGAGCTTCTAAATTAAGTTCCTTAGGTGTTCCACGTAACATGGAGTTCATGGTGCCAACAGAGAGCCCAATATTGTTTCATTTGTGACATAGACCTTGTTTTCCCACATTCGAACTTTGTTGGACTAAGTTGGTTCTAGTTTTTCATGCAAGAGCATTTGTTTGAACATGTTTTGCTTATTTTTATTAACTGCAGTCATGTTTAACATAGAAGAGGTAAAATATTTATATATTGGTGTCTTAATCTTTAAACGTTGTCCGAAAATGACCTAGCAGAACCTAAAGTACCTTTTTGTACATGATAGGGAAATTCCTCGGAACTTAAAATGTCTAAGCGTCAAAAGAAGAAGGCTCCTGCAGTTAAAGAAGAACCTGACGTCGAAGTCATCACCAGAGTTGAATATATTTATGAAGACACCAAATGCATAGTTGGTGTAGAGCCATAATATCAGTGGGGAGAAATCTACAGATTGATTACGTGCTGAGAGGTGCCTGACATAGGTTTTGAGGAAGAAAATATCTATGTCAACATAGAAAGATTCTCATTAATGAAAATCACTACGAGACCTGAACTCTTTCCATGCTTTGAAGTGATTGGGTGGATTCTGCCCAGGGCAGATGTGACCACCATGATTCTAGAGAATGTTGATAAACACGGTTATGCTGCTTATAGCCCTGGATATGTGGCCCTAGCTTACCACTTTCCATAAGCTCAAATATATCTGACTGAAGACTAGCTGAAAAGCATTAGGATGGACCTTGTCGAGACACTCAAGAGGATGCTCATGCCTGGAAAAAACTTTAGAACCAGGCCAACTAGAGAATATGACACCGCAAGCTTAAGAACCCCTTATAGGTTCATTGCCTTGATGCTAAATAGGATTTTTGGGAGAGCCCACGGCAAAAGTTTCAAATTGGAGTGGGTACCAATAATTTTTTATGTTGCAACACAAGGGACCATTTTCAATTCGGCCAATATTGTGTCCAATAGCCTCTCGGCCTGCATGGCATCAGCATTAGGAGGGGTGTCCCAAAAGAAATCAGAGTTCTACATGAGCTCCATACTGATTGATTGCATACTATGCAATCAACCCTTCCCTAACCTGAGATACATCTGGGACTGGGAGAGATCACCAATTTACTCAGCATACAAGCCACTGTGGGCACACAAATACCACAGTCACTACAGAGAGGTGTGTGAGAATTTCATTATGCCATTGTATACCCTGATTTTCTTGAAAGAATCTGACTGCATGTCGGAGGAGGCATTGTAGGTGATTGAAGAGTATGCTGATTATTACTTGACTGAGGACGGGCTCTATTTCAAAATGTTTGGAGGCTCTAGAGAACCCTCACTACTGCCTAAATATGCCACAGACTATGTAATTCACAAAGAGGCAGTTAGGCAAGTATTTCTTGATGGCATAGGAAGTTTTTTATTTGAACATAAGAAGTCAGCATACCCACCTTTTCCTTTCATATTGGGGAGTTACAAATTTACTAGAGTAAATAAGGGCGATGAATTCGTGGAAGAGTTGGAGAAGTTCCATTTTGGGGAAATGCCTTTCCACAGGAATGGCTTTCGTAACAAGGTTGCAGAGCATTCCAAAGAGGCTAATGTCCATTTTGAGTACACCAGCCATTGGGACAGAGAAGAGTCCATTTTTCGCAGTGCACTAAACATGACGACCTTAAGGAAAAGGTTTAAAAATAAAATCACCACCAAAGGTGGAAAGGGAGAGGATGAGCAGGGAAAAGCTGAGGAAGAGGAAACCAAGAAAAGAAGCGAAGAATCTCAAAGATTATCCCAAGAAGCCGAAGGATGGCTAAAGGGAGAGAAGGAAGAGAAAAGAAGGGCTACACAAGAGGCAGCCAGAAAGGCAGAAGAAGCTACCAAGATTGAAGAAGAAGAAATAAAAAGGAAGCTAGATGCGAAGCTAAAGAAGCAGGAGGAAGAGAAGATAAAGATGACACAAGCAGTGATAGAACAATAGGCTTCTGACGGAACATACATTCAGGCCTAGGACTTGGAAAACCCTGACATTCAAGATCCTGAAGTACCTGCTGCCAGCACACCAGGACATTCTATGGTCCCCACCCTTAGACTAATCCCCTTTGAACAAAAGAAAGGGGAAGAGGTACCTGATTTTAATCCTATCTTTTATGATAAAGAAAAGAAAAGAATAGTAAAAAGAACAGAGAGGAAGGTTGAAACTGGGCTGTCTGGTAAGATGATGAATGATACAACCATTGTATACGGGACAGACAAAGACCCGAGATTCACTATCAGAGTGGGGGATGCATTGATCCATGCTTTAGAGGACAATGTAGATAAAATAATGACGGATCTGGAGCAGTCAAAGAAGTCTTCTTCTCAACTAAAAGATACCCTGAGAAAGGAAAGAGAAGAAAACAATAAGTTAAAGAGAAAATTTGAAGACATGCAAAAGGAAATCAAGTCTTCAAAGGCTGAACTTCAGGTTCTCCAGATAGAGAGAAAATCTATGGAGACCTCCCAAGAGTGTCTAGAGAAAGTACAACAGGAATATAAAGAGTTGAGGGCAGAGAAGGAACAACTGCTAGGTAGGATAAACGATCTAGAGTTGCAGAAGACTACCTTGGAAGCAAATCAGAGGCAATCTCAAGGGCAGGAGGCAAGACTTAAAGAGTAGATTACCTTGCTAACAACAGCTTTAGAGGAAGCCATAGAACAACAGGTTAGTCTCCAACCTTTCAAAGAACATGTTCTAGCACAGAGAGCCAAGATCCTGCAACTGTAGGTGGCTATAGAGGAGGAAAAATGCAGGGTTTTGCAAATAGATAGCCTGTTGGAGGAAATTTTGGAGACCTCCTCATATTTTTTTGACAGATATTAGGACATCTTGGAAGTCCTAACAGCAAGGATGGAAAGATTAGAAACTAATGAGGAAGCTCCTGTAAAGTTACCCTCAAAGGATCAACAGACCCTTAGGAAGGACTACGACTTATTGGAGTTTGCCATCAACACAGCCGAGGAGTTCAGGAAGGTTGTTAGGAAGACAAAAGGGGCATGTACATAATTCTTTATAATACTTTTGATTACTTATAACCGATGCGAGGTAGAGGCTGAACAAAGAATAGATGCTTTTCCGGACCACAGCCTATTTGTGGAAATTTTGCAGAAAAGGTACCAAGAAGATGAAAGAAGAATACAACAAATTAAATATTTAGATGAACATACCCTAAGGAATGAGGTAGATCATTCTGCAGTTATTGTGCAGTTGTTAGAAGATCAACTTTGCCTCAGTGCAGCCAGAATCGAAACCATCAGGAACCAGGCTGCAAAATTCGAGATAAATATTCAATTCTTGGAACCTTCTGAATTTGAAAGTATCGCTTCAGAGGCTTCAGCGTGGAATAAATTTCTAAATAATCAAGAGAGGCCCTCCTCATGAACATTTCTTCACTTTTGCAATATGTTGTAAATTTTGTAAACACTTAATGAAAGTAAATTTTGGGAAGCAAAGAGTTGGGGAAGCCCAAGAGTTATTTGCGAGCATCCCAGCAGTCTAATTCTTTTGTTTAAATATAGAGGACTTAGAGTAAGAAGGCACTTTTTCCCAGTTAGATGAGTGAAGAGATATTGTAAGAAGAACTATTTTCTTTTGCAATAAAGAATTACAATTTTCCTGTCGGAGAAAGTTTCGTGGGATGTTCAAATGTTATGCTATGGATTTGTTGAAGAGGAACTATTTCGTTTTCAGCTTTTGTCCACTAACTATGAGATCGTTCTGACTCTTAGGACCTATGTTCTTGTTTGAATGATTTCTGGTTTATTTTATGAAATTACCACCATGATTAATGAATGTTGTTCATAAGCAATTGGCTATCTAGTTGTTTAAATATATTTAATTGTTTATGTATTTTTGGGGAAGAAATATCAGCTATCTATAATTTCTCTTTATAATGCATGCACAATATACATTACTCATTAATAAGTTACAATTTGACTCCCTAGGGATAGGTAGATAGTTAGATTTACTTTCTTACTATGTGTGTGATTTAGATGCTTGAGAGTTTTAAGACGAGAGGTAAGAACTTGCGCATCACATTGTGAATACTCCTTTCATTCTTTATAAAGTCTACATGTTAAATAGGCACTTGCATATCATACTTTAAGTCAAAAATACAAAAATATATATGGTGGATCGGGCTGCAACTAGTAAAACCTTTTATTTTTGTTACTTGACCTACGATAACCGGACCGCAAACCAGATGGATTCCCTACACCAAACAGTCACGGGCTAGTTGGGCACATTGACTGGGGAGAATCCCTTGCTGTCACTGCCTACGAATTTCTAGGCCTCAACATGATCCCAACAGTTAATATTTTCTGATCGTCGATGATCTCATGCCTTAGAAAAAATTTCGGGAACTTTCTACCTTGTCTTCCACCGCATTGGCTGTCGGAACAACTATCCATCGGGTGGATAGTGTCTTATACTACCGCAATCAGCTAATTGTTTTCGATGTAGTTCATCGGCGGTCCCCTCATCTAATATCCACCAATCGTCGACAACCAATCCTCGGATTTCCTTTTAACTAAATGGAGCTGGCGTTTCGGCGGTCTTCAACTAATCTCCACCAAAACTACGGCTCCCACGTCCTCTATCTTTCGCTGATGATTTTATGACTTAGAAAAATTTCCAAAAATAATTCTCGTTAGTCTTCTTTTCCCCCACATCATTGGCTCAACCATCTCTTATTCTTCATCGATTCATTTAATTGTCTGTCGGAAAAAGCTTTCCCTATACGTCGCCAATTAACTAACAACTTCCGATCGGTGACCGAAACACAACCATCACGGCATCGGCAAGTGGAACCTGTATTTGTCGGAGGTTTAGTTCACTAGGATTCCACAACGGTGGTTGCACGAACCACTAATTTCTTTCGATGGCCGATGATCTCGTTTCTTAGAGAATTTTTTGAAAATATTTCACTGCGTCAGCTATCGGAACATCTTTCCTCTGCAACATCGGTGGTCAGAGGCTCTATCTGTCAGAAGGATAGTCCTCTAGCCATCCGCAATGGCGACACACAATCACCTAAGCATTGGTGACGTGATCAACTAATCATCGCTGATCACCTATGATTTCATTACTTCGTCAAATTTTTTAAATGTCTCCTAATGCGGGTAATCTTCAGATGAACACTTCCACGATGTCGTCTGAGCTTCAAACTATAAGTTCTACTGTGTCGGACGGCCTTCTCCCTTAGTCCTCTAATGATCTGATGACCGACGAACAAAACCTTTCCTCAATTTCCTTCTGATTACCGTCTGTCGGGTGGCCTTCCCACTAAGTGCTCTTCTGCATTGAAAGAACTTGTCCGTAAGTTTTCCGATGAGATGACAATTCTGGCACTTAGAAATTTTTTTGTAAATTTTCTTGTCATCACCCATTTCTCCTGGTTTCTTCTGGAAATAGGAAACCTACCTCTGTTAACTATTCTCATGGCTCTCTTAGGCCCAAATGTTGCAACATAAGCTCTGTCACTACATCTTCATGGCCCATTCAGGCCCATGCTATAACCAGAGCTCTAATACCACAAAGTAACATCCCCAACCCTACGACCGGTGAAGAGGATGCTACAATACATCAATAATCTAGGAATCTATCCCCATGAGCATGAACATACATACATATAATGCTATAACAAGATTACTTAAAACATAAAACATACTACGATGCAATAATCATTCATATACATAGCGGAAGCAAAACAACATGCATTCATATAGACTTCAGCATTAATTATGTACATTGTCATTCATCAATGGTAAATACGATTGCAGACACAAGTCAAGCAAGAACACTTATCTTAATAAGGACTTGTCCCATAACCAGCTACGTCGCTGCAACGTTCCACCCAACCACAATTCTTCATGCTCCTTAATCTCTTAGCAACGCTTCCAGCCCCGAGCTGGTCATGATTCTCTAAGGAATAAGGAACTAACATGCTTACACATAGCCAAGGATAACAACACCACAAGGATACATAGTTCATCCAAGCCAACACAATTGGGTTTATCAGGTGAACAATAGATGAACCAAGCCAACAAAGTTGGGTTTATCAGGCCATCGAGGAGCTGGGAAAGGATAAATGCTAAGCTGGTGAGCTCATTGAAGAGCTAAGGACACCTACACTAGAACCAGCCTGGCTTCTAGGACACCCACACACACCCAACACAAGGAAATCAGTCTTTTCTCTGCAACACAACCCCTAAGACTCTGATCTCCCTTCCAATGCTATTCAGGGGTTGTGGAGAAGAAAGTTGGCCCACTAGCTCTGTTTATTTGGTTCCCAAACCACCAGGTTTATCAAGCACATCAGGACCTCATTCACCACTCCAATGTAGTCTGAGGACAAAACCACTGCATTCATGCAGCAAAACAGTTATTTAAGCGATAACAGGGGAAAACAACTCCCTGAATTGTTCTTGGCCTATTATGTCCAAACGATTCCTCAACAACCTACAACAACCAAAATACAAGGGAAAGACACAGCTAAGCCATCGTGGTAGGCAATCGCACATGAACAACCATGAACCCACAGAGCTGTAGATGAAATCACTGCCATGATTCAATGATGGAATAACAGAGCATTACGCGGTCTAACAACGGTGGAAAAGACACAGACACTCTGCATGAACATGAGGATGAACACAACCACCGACTGGAAAATGGTGTGAGGGAAGGAAAGGAGACCCCTCACGCAAGGATTGTATTCCCTTTTAACTTCTCTCTGCATCAGGAAAAATGAACAATCGCTGGTGGGGAGAGTGGATTGTAATTGCTTTTAGCTCTGCACCATGATTATTT
Organism: Pseudotsuga menziesii; assembly: GCA_001517045.1. Taxonomy (NCBI): domain Eukaryota; kingdom Viridiplantae; phylum Streptophyta; class Pinopsida; order Pinales; family Pinaceae; genus Pseudotsuga; species Pseudotsuga menziesii. Next base: position 526,407 of record LPNX010068143.1, on the reverse strand, counting down.
ACAATATATGTATCATGCAAACGGGGTCAAAACCGGGGTGTTACAGTATTTATATAAAGCAGTGAGAATTTTCCCTAGAAATAAACTTTGACATACTAAGAACTCATACCTACAATTTATCTTCCTAAAGCTCCTTTAATGGTTGAACTTGCACACCTTTTAAATAACTAGCATTATCAATTTAATATATATCTGACCTCTGATTTTGATGACCAAATCACTTGGGAACTACCATGTTCCTCCCAACTATGAACCGGAACCATTCTTGGTTCTAATCTAAATCCCCCCGATCTAGAATCCAACATGCAATTAGCTCGGAGCTCCTAAGGTAGGGTTTCCTAACTGGTATTCAGTTCTGAATCAATCCTCTTTTCCTTACATGAGAAATTTCTCCATGAAAACACTTGACAGCAAAAACATGTAGAATAATAATTCTGCAAGATAAAAATTAGAACCCCAATCCTTTTCTTGGCTTCAGTCTTTATAGATATCCTTTTTAGTCAAAGAAACAGTTAAATCAAGAAACCTTGGTTTCTTGATTTAACCCCTTTTAATTACTGGGGTAATTTTCAATACTTAACCTAGGAACTTTTAACTAGTTCCTAGTTAAACTTTCATAGGTATTATACTATTTATTTATCCTTTAATAATAAATAATAATTGATGGAGCTTCTCTTCTTTCTTTTATTTAATTATCTATTAACTCATAATTAACTCCTTATCCATACTATGTATAAAATACATAGTATTATAACACTTGTTAACATTTCTCTTTAGGCATCATATACCATGATCCCTCGACTAAATGACACTTCTTCATTAAGGTCAAGTAGGTAGATGGTTTAGGTCTACTAGGCTAGGTAACTCTAAATTTCCTTGCATGTTGGATTTCCCTCGTATAATGTGGTATCTTTTCAGTACTTTGATGAGAATACATAAATGCGAAATTTCATTTAATCACTTATAAATAAGTATGATGAGATTAATATTTTTATCAAGTCCTTTTCACTCCGAAGTTATTAAATTATTTTCAGTAACCACTAGCACTTAACAGAGCCCATACTCAACGCCTATAGCAGGGAGTTACAAACATAGCACAATTTCAGATCTTTCACTCAACACTAAATGATAGGATTTACTTGTATGATACACCTAGGGATACAATGGCCAAGGATCTGATGCTCCAGATCTTATTCTCAACGTCAACATGGAAGGCTCCAGGGCTTATGCCCAACACATCCAATTATCTTTTCATGTGTTCCAGAGATTTTTTCTCAACACAAAGGTAAGTACTCATTTGCTCCAGAGCTTCTCACTCAACATATATCATCAATCACTCAAGTGCTCCAGAGCTCCTCGCTCAAAACAAAACATCTCATCAATCATTTTCTTCAGGGTCCACACCCAACACAAACAAGCATATACATATATCATCAATAATTGGCTTACGCCCAATATATAAAACAAATCATCATGTTCATATGTAGTGGGGTCTTCAACCCAATATAAAAATAAAACATCAAGATAATCATCATAATCAATATGTACATGCCTATAAGTGTTAGGTCCAAAATTTGGGATATTACACAAAGGTATCCTAGTTGTGTTATGAATTGGGTTGCAAACTAAAAAATCAAGAAGCTTCCTTAGGCTCAAAAGTATGTGGAAAAATTCTGCATACAACATCTTCATATTCAATATTTAAAAGTTTGAGAGCTAAGAAAAAACTTTTCCAGTGGCCCTCTGTAGGAATGCCTTTTCCTGGGTCAAACTTTGGTAGCATTCTCTCTGGGTGTTTAGGAAAATCATGCAAAGGTACAGCCAAATTAAGTGGTGTTCTGGCTGTCCATGCTGGTTGATTGGCAGCAACCATAATTTGGCGAGGAGTCTGTGGTGGAGACTATGGAGGTGAGTGTAGCAGTGACTAAACTATAGGGGAATCTAGTCCCAACTGATCAAGTTTTTGGATGATATCTTTCATTGATAAATCCACCAACTCTTCCAAATTTTCCACCAGTATCAAATCTTGCGTATAAGAAGGTACTTTCTGAGGATCCTCCCTTTTTGGTAATGGAGGAATTGCTTTCAATCCTCCAAGTTCCTTCAAGAAAGATATTGTATGTATTCGTAAGTGATTAACTTCCTCAAATGGAACAACGTATAGGAATTATGAACCTTCTTCTTCATAACCTACTTTTTGTTGTTCTCTGGGAATGAAATATTCAGGAAACTTAGTTTCAGATGTATCCCCAATGGAATAGTCTCTTGTAAATGGATTTCCTCTTCCAACCATGCACTGGCTTCCCTCCTTCTAGTGCCAAAAACTTTTGATTCCTAGAAAATTACCAGGTATTGACAGTATGGATTCCCCTTGTAAGCGATCCCAACTAGATTGTTCACCGTTTCATCTGGGAAACCCATCTGTTTAGTGGCCTGGCTACCGTAGATTTGAATTTTTTTAGGTCTTTTACCGGTTGTGGCCCAGTCCACCATTTATGTGATTTTATTGTTTTAAGTATTAAATGCAAGTTCCTAAGATAAATGCAAGTGACTGATAAACAAGAACTTTCAAAGAGCTGTGCAGGTTCTTATATCTTGCCTTACGTAAATCTTGTTCCTAAACCACTTCTAAATTAAGCAAATCTAATGTAACCTGGTCTATTCTAAATTAATCTATCCTATCCCCAAGGGAGCATATTTTAAAAGAAAGAGAGTAATGTACTGTAATGATCCATATTGAATTCTACAAATAGCTGTTCTAATTCCATACACATAATTACAGGAGCAAGATTAACAAAGTAGATTTTATATAGTAAAGCATTCATTACTCAACATGTACACAAGATTTAAAATAAACATCAAAATCATTCATCATTAAAGAAATCATTCATAAGGTCAAAACGATCTCACAATTGCATGGAAGCTAAAAAGAAGTAATTCCACATTTTCATTCCACACAATCTATGTAAAATCTCGTGTCGTCTTCTCCCAACAAATTATTGTCTTCTTTATTTGTAGAAAAATTAGTTCTTCTTAGAAATAGCTCAGCATGCTTGCACCAGTGAAAATTCCCTCTATTCTACCTTTTACATCTATTTATAATACAATTTTAAATGACTTCTTGACTCCCCTGACTTTAGAACATCCCTAACCTTAGGACTTCCAAATTTTTTTCCTTTAGTGTCTTGCACTTGGAAAAGAAAATAATAATAATAAATTTCTTAAAGTGACAAAATACAGAAAAGATAAAAATCACAAGTAGGCCCAGCTAGTCTGGAAATGTAATCATCCCACGCATTAGCTTCTTTTGAAAAGGTTCAATAATCTATTGGCTCCAGTAATCTCATAGTTACTTCATGTACATCCATTTGTGACTCCACTTCTTTCACTTTTGGTGGATTCAAATTGTATAGATATTCCAAGAGATGGATGTTGACAGAGGCTTGTGCAATCCAAGTTTTAACATCTTCTTCCTTTATGGTCTCGATCTTCAAAATTTATTGCTCGTCTTCAAGAAACCGGTCTGGTAGGAACTTCAAATGTTGATGTTTATCTGGGAAGTCTTCGATCTTTGCTACTGAAGGAATATGAAATTAATTATGAATGAGGAGCATTTTTTTGTAGAACTTTGTACATTTTTCCAGATTCTCCTCAATTCCATTGCTCAATCTTACAGAAGATTTCCTATGAAATTCCAAGAGCGCCAATTATATCTTTAAGCCTAGAGCTGTATTTTGAGGCAATTTCTCAGGAAATGTTGAATTGGATTATACCAACGTTAGTTGGCTTTGAACCTTCTTTCTGACTTCTAGTAGTCCTTCCCTGAAACTAAGTGATTTATCTGTTATTTCATTAAACCTTGTGTTTTCTTACTTGACCTTATAAATCCCCTCTTCGAGACGGAGTTGAACTTGCTGAATTTTCCTCCAGATTAGGGAGGCTTGATCATGGAAGGGAGTGATATCAAGCTTCCTTTCATTGGTTGTCTTAAGCCGAGTCTCCCCTGATCTGTTCTATACCTCTAGCTCCTCTACCCATTTTCTTAGCTCCCTAGTTTGTCTGTTCGCTGCAGATTTATGTTCTTCTAATTCCAAAATCTTGTCTTGAAGACATTTTTTCTCCCCTTCCATGATTGTAACCAAAATATACAATGCATCCTTTTCCAATTCCAAATATTCATACGCCTTTTGGAGCCTTTCAAATTCTGAAATATTTTCCTTGTGTTTCCTTTTAAGTTCCCAGCCTTCCCCTCTTTATTTGATTAGAGTGTCTTTCATTTTAATCATATTTTCTTTATAATGATCTGCATGTTCCATCAATTTGTCAACATTATCCACATTGTCTTGAGCAGCTTCTACGTTGACCGATGCTAGGAATTTGGGGTTTTGATTGGTTTTTTAACCAACAGCTTTCTCAGTCACCATGATCACGTTAGGTTGTGTGTCAATCTTTAACCTTTTTTCTGATCTTCTAACAATGGTTGTCCTGTTATTATCAAAGAATATAGTTTCCAAGAATTCTACTACGTGATGCTTTGATGGAGTGAAAGGAACTAATCCAAGTTTAGCAAAAGGAACGTGGCCACCTATGATTGTGCCACTTGATGAAGAAGGAGGATCTGTCATATTTTCTTGAGCAGTGTCCTGGTCCAAATCCTCTCTGTCTATATCCTATTGTTCTCTCTTTCTCAACTTCTTCTCATGCTCTCTCTTCTTATTCTTTTTGTAATATCTCTTTCTCTTATTTTTTTCTTTGTGCCTCCTCGGCTAGTTGCTTCTTAGATTCTTCTAGAATCCTTCGAGCATCCTCTTATTTTTTCCTTGCAGCCTCTTCATGTTGCTTCTATTGTTTTGTTGAGTTGCTACTACCTTTGCCTCCATTGGTGTTGATCTTCTTTCTAAACCGCTTACTTAGGGAAGTCAAGTTGAAGGATTTCCTGTATGTCTCCTTGTTTTTATCAAAATGATGATAATATTCAAAATGAACTCCTACATATGCACAATGGTTTGCAACCTTGTCATAGGAGTCATTCCTCTCGAAACTATTTTCCCCAAAGCGGGAATTTTCTAGATCTCTTACAAATTTAGATGCATTATTTACCCTCGTGTATTTATAAATGCCTATACAAAAAGGCAGTGGTGGGAAAAATTCCTTCTTCATGTCAAACATGAAATTTCCTACTCCATCTAGAACCAGTTGTCGAACTGGTTCTTTGTGGACTATGTAGTCCACAACATACCTAGGCATCAGATATGGGGATCTCGATCCTCCATACATCCTTATATAAGTACCTTCCTTAGAGAAATAATAGTACCCATATTCACATATGATTTCCATGTCACCTTCAGACATATAGTTGCACTCTTTGAGGAAAATTAGCTCATGTAGAGGCATCATAAATTATTCGCATATGAGCTTGTAGAAGCTTGAGTACTTGTACACCGAAAGAATTTTATAGGAAGCATATATGGGGGTCTTGGTACAATAACAAGTACAACCGAGCTTCGTAAATTGGTGTAGGAATAAATGCAATTGATCAAGCAAGAGAACATGTGAAATTATGACTTTCTTTGAGTCAGTCCTCCCTATGGAGTAGCTATACATGATGACAAGCTGCTCGATGCAATATCTGCCCAGTTAAAAATGGTGCCTTCCAAGGCCACATGGTATATCAAGGGGATCTAACTTACCTTGTACATTTTCCCATTTTCCCTACTAAAGATCCCATTTAGCATTAGAGTTATGACCTTGTGAGGAGGGAGTAAACTTGCAGTCTCGTACTCATGAGTGGATTTATGGCATAGTTGCTTTCCTGCTACCATCATCCACTTAGCACATTCAAAAATGTCTAAATTCACACTTTTCACCCAGTCATCCATGATCATAGCCTGTGCAGTGGGTATTTTTCAATACTTGGTTATATATTCTAGAGTGAAGGAAGCAAAGGCTTGCCCTTCTGTGTTGGAAATAATCATGGTGGCTAGGCCTGTTCACGGTACAATCCTTCCAATTACTTTATTTTGTTTTTGTTTAAAGGCATGTCTTCTAGGACTGTATCAGGGACATTCTGGTCTTTGATCATATGATATACTTGACCAAACTTAAAACCTAGGTCAGATCTTGTGATGGATTTTGTGTCTTCATATATGATTTTAGTCATGGGAATTACCTCCACGTATGAATCATCTTCCGTGACCTTAGCCTTTTTATTTCCTCTCTTCTTCGACGTGGTGTGAGGAGAGGACTAAAGATATAGCATGATCATAGCAAGAGATGTCTTAGTGACAATGTGATTGAAATAACATGCATTTATATCAATAGGAAATACCGAAATGAAAAGCTAAGATATCAATGTTAAAACATCATTGTTTCTTTCAAAGAGTAAGATTGAACTCAGTGTTTATTATGATAGAGAATAATAGATATATATTTACCAGTTCATCATTAGCCATTCAAAAGTAACTTTTTAAGGTAGATAAATTACTCCCAAAGGTTGTCCCTTCATTTACACTCACAACCAAGGTATATGTTTGCAATACGTTTAAATGAAACTAAACAACACAGGTATAAGTGTTACTTTGGGAGTGAGATATCTGTTATGATACATTCATTTTGAGGTACTGAACAAGTCAATACACTGGAAGTTGATTAGTTACTTTCATTGAAGCATTAATATTAACTGCATTATGCCAAAGTTTACCAATCTTATTTCATCCCTCATTATAAAGCATCAAGACAGATCTTCACCAAAGGTGAAATAAAAATGCATCAAAGATTTCGTGACTCGAAACCGAGGGAATTTTAGGGAACCTTGAAACCATGGTCTGAATCTAAAGCCCGCAAAAAAACCCTTACTCGACAGACCTGGCCTTAAGGAGGGAAACACCATTCACAACGAAACCCTAAGCCTGATATTTAAAATGCAGTGGTACTCAAAGTTAACATCTGTCGAGGGCTTCAATATGAATAATACGAGGATGCTAAAACATCTATCCCAGGGTAACATTGTCATAATTTTTCTAGGTTTCAAAAACAATTATACCGGTGGCTTGAAAAAGCCTGACTAAACTTCTTGGAAAAATATGGAAAAGGATCCATAACGGCCAAGCTGACAAGTGTGAGGTGCTTTAGGGCATACAAATAACTCACGTGGCCATGGTTTCCTCCAACCTACTATGGGTGGCTCTAGTAGTTATCCTACTGAAAAACCATACAGGTTCGGAATGGTTATGATGGGGAATATGCCGCACAAAGTATAATAGAAACAACCAACCTGGGTGACTTTTAAAACCCTCGAACCCCATTGAAAACATATAGTATTTTAACCCCTTCTGAAAAAAGTAGGAAAAAGGATCTGTTTGAGGGCCTACCTGGAAAATTCTCATACGAGTACGGTGCTTGGCGTAACAATGCATGAGCTCCAAGTGTCCACAGGTGGTTTCATGAGCTCAAAACAAGACTATGGTAACAGACTATAAAAAACCTCCCACTGCATTTATATAACAAACAAATCTAAACATAATTATTGTAGTGGTTGACACAGCAAATGTCACAAGAAAACGTCATTTCGGCACCCAATTTAAAAAACTGTCAAAAAATTTCCCTTCAGTGTCAAAATTTAAGTCTTGTGCAACACTTTCGGCTCCACGGGATGAGTTTCGTCGACAGTATCGATGGACACTCAAAAAGCTATTTCGAAAAAATATTTATCGGAATGACCTGCAAAAGTGTTCTGATGGTAAAATATCAGTCGCAAATTATTAGTTTTACCAAACATGTCGACTGCAAACACTAATTTCTAGGGACATTGTCGAAAAAAATCAGTGGGATATTCCAATGAACACAATATACTCATCCAATAAAAGCATTGGCAAGGAACGGTAAGCTTTGCTGGTAGTGTCGGCTCAACATCCTAAGTTTTGTCGACACTGTCGGTAGGAAATCATCAAATATTTCCGATAAAGACTCGTAAAAAATGGGATCAAGAGCGCCAGACAGAAAATATGAGTTCTTTCGATGTGTTGGCTCGACTAGTTGAGTTCTTCCGACACGTCGAAATAAAAAGCTGATTTTTATAACTTAGTGAAAAAAAAATTATGGCTTGTTCAAAGAAAAACTAAGTTATGGAATGAAAAATTTAAATAGCAGAATCACTTTAAGGAATGCTTAAAACCAAATTTCTAAGGAGGGGCCCTAAAATTATTAAATTTTGGGGGAGCGGTTGCAATAGCAATATATTTATGGAAATGCAATTGGTTTCTTTTGAAGGTGTTCTTGCACTTGTTCATGGCATCCATGGTCGTTTGCATCTCTTTTCTTCTTTCAGTCACCTATTCCATTTTGTCGCTGTCTTCACCAGGTACATTTAGTGTTAATGCTATTGGTTTTTAAATAAAGTTTCTTTCTAAAAATTAAATGTAACTTGTTCTGCAACGTTGGCTTGTGTAGGAAGAGCAGCTATAAGTTTCTTCTTGGAGGATCTGACCCCTGGCCTCTTTGCAACTCGCACAAGGTAAAAAGGGAAATGACGTTTATCTCTATGTTCAAACCTTTTTTATAGGGTTTAATAAAATGTTTTTAACTGCCACTAATGCCTTTTTTGCAGGTTGAGAATGCTGGAGAGGAAGGCAACATGGTCACCTCCTTCCCAAGCATGTGACTTAAAATGCCTCAGGTAAAGAACAAAAATCATGTCTATGGTTTTTCATACTATACAAAAATTCATCCACTGTTGTTAATATCTAAAGTATGGTTTTGTAACATACCTCAAATTCCCAAAAAAAATCTATAACCATATATCTTTGAACATATTAACAAAATTCCTAACTATTATGAGGAATTATAGATAAATAGAGAGTTTAAATCATAACCCCGGCCAAATGAAAAACATAGAATTCCAAACAAAAAATCAAAAGCTAAGTTATTGTTCTTCCGCAAGAACAATTCTGCAGTTCTGATTCTGCATTCCGCATTCCACAATGTTGTATGTGGAAATCCCAAATTCAGTTAAATAAATTGTTTAGCCTTTGCACCATTGATTCCTTGTGGAATCAACCCTAACCATCAATATTGACTTGATGAGGATTGTGGGTTACGGAAATTCCATTTTCTGTAAAATTAATCTTTCACTTTCACCATTTTGCATTCCAGAGTCCGCAAATGTGGATTGCGAGTTGCGGGTTGCATAAGTCCAAGTTTCGTTAGCTTAATCATTTAATTCATGCTGGGCACCCAATATGCAACTTAATTACAGGTCACATACAGAGTGTGCAATATTTATTGTCAACCTAGGGAAGTCTTGTATTTCAAGGATAACATGCACAATATATGCTTAAACACTAAATTGTTGTAAATGAAAAATTATATTCTCTATTCAGCTATGCTCATCCCAAGAATCCACTTAATCTAGTTTACCTCCTAAAGAATACAGTCACAATTACCTTTTGTTGTTCTTGATCTAGAAATTGAAAGACTCATGAAATCACATCTAGATTACTCTTGCAGAAAATGACATCATGTTTACCAAATCATCTAATGATTAACCCAACTATCTTAATCTAATTATTCTAAAAATCCAAAAATACATGAATTGAGTGCCAGTCTAGGAATTCAGAGTACAGAAATTGAGTTCAACTATCCTATGAATTCAAAGTATAGGAATGAAATTCTGCAACCATAAAAGCAAAGAACAAACTACAAGGATTCATGGAAACAACAAAAAAATGATCTAAGGATGAACAGAGCTGTTACAGCAACAATGCAATTTACATAAGGAATAATTACCTACTCAGTCGACTGTCACACCATGCCACTACAGATTTCCAAAATATGCAATTATTAACACACTGTAAATCCAAAACTATTACAGCTTCCTATGAAGAAACAAAATTAACATAACATCACATGACACAATAATTCAAATTCCTAATTTAACTCAGCAATCCCTGTGGGAAGGTGGGCCCAGCCTTTACACTGTGATGCTGGATATAATACACATTAAAACCTTTAGATCTGAAATAACTCCTTGTATTAAAAAGGGAGATCAATTACACAACTCTCAGTCACAGCTAATATAATTAATTGGTTATGGGTTCAACCCCTGGCTCAGAACAGTTCTCCATATTTATACAATGTAAATCATAACATCCTATCCCTATTATTGGACAGCCATGACGATCTCTGATCTGCAGGCACCCTAAATTACAACAGTTGTTACAACCATGGCAGGATGAAAATATAGGAAATATAGGGAAACTGTTAATTGACCAAGAAATAATGATATCCTCAGATCATAGCTATACACAAGCAGCAACACACTGTTGACCTCCAAATCTGTCGCATTCTATTGCAACTATCTTTTTACATCTTTGCTGGAATAATATACTAGTTCCGCATTCCTTGGGCAATGGTAGGGTGGATGGCGATCAGCTTGAGCGATGAATGCCCATCATTTTCATAGCATGTTCATCTTGCTATACTTCTAGTCTCTATATCTCAAAATACCTTTATAAACTATCATATGTTAGCATATTGAGAGATATAAATCCTTAATTACCACAATCATAAGTATTAATAAAATAAGACAATAACCAATCATACCTTGGTGGCTTGAAGAGCAGAGTGAGGGAAAAACATCTATTTGGCATACTCAATGGGGTAGGATAGGGAAAAAAGAGGTGAATAAGGATGGTAAAAAATGGGCCATTTCTGGTCCCAACATCTTCCCCCAACTGTCCTATTGCATGTCCTCATGCAACAACATCCATTATTCCGAATCTGAATCATGCACTGTGCTCTGTTCATGGAGAGAAGAGAAGTTGTAGGGGAACTTAGATGTCCCTTCATTTTCTATGAACCCCCTATGGACAACCCAATATCTCCAACATTGTTGCTCCTTTTGCCTTGGTCAGTGAGAAATCCATCCTATATGGTTTTGCTGGCCACCAGATGAGGGGAAATTTAAATTTCAATCCAAACAAATTATCCCCACACTCCCTGATACATCCAACATAATGCTCAACCCTGGAAAGTGCCTGTTCAAAATTTCTAAAATAATAGGGGTCCCTGTTCCTGAGGATAGGAGAGGCAACCTGCCAGCTGTGCTTACAGCCTTCCAAATTTTTTTGTTTATGTATGGAGATCTGGTTGATGCAAGTAGAAATAACTTCTTCCTATAGTTCCATTATATGCCAAGTCTAGATAGGGCATGAGAGCAAACTCTGGTATCGAGCAAGAAAAATACAAGGATTTTGAGACTCACTTTGGACCCACAAATTAGAGTGGCCTTCATTATGAAAAAAGGTTTGAAAATACATTTCCCACTGAGCATGATTGCTCACAAAATAAGCAAAAGACCTCAATTGAACATCTCCTGAAAAAGGGACAGGATTTGAATGGCGGTCCAACGGACAAGCCATCTCATGCAAATACAGTTCACACAGCAAATTCAGGTCTTTAAAATTTCTTCTAAAAAATGTTTTCAAGAATTTTGCTGAGGTTGTTATATTAAATGATATCCCTTCTTTCATAGCACTTAACTTAAACCAAAAAAATTGTTCAAATAAAAAGATAGGGTAAGAAGAGGAAGGTACCCTAGTGCCTAGGAGTTCTTGAGAAAGAGCATACATCCGGTCTTTTTCCTTCTGCATAGAATGGAACATTTTCAGCTCCCTTAGCTCCTTCTATAGTTCTTCCTCTCGAAGTCTCTGGTTCATGCATTCTTCTGCCCATTTCTCCTTCAGTCCCCTGATGGTATTTTTATGCTCAGTGAAAGAAACCATCCCTTCTTGGTATTCTTCCACCTAGCTCTTCCATTTTCTTACCTCCATTCTCAAAATTGAGATTTCTCCTATCAGTTGCAGAGTTTCTCCATATTCACGATGCTCATCCTTATTAGAATCTAGGTCAATAAAATTTTGAAGGGGTTCAGTCCACACCTTATCACCCGATATGCCACATTGGACATCCTGCAAATCTGAAGCTATTTATGGGGGTGTTAGTTCTGGTTCTTTTGTAACAGCAACCCCTTCTAGAATTTGTTCAGCAACAATATTCACAACTTATGGAGATGTTGGTTCTTGTGTAACAACAACCCCTCCTAGAATTTATTCAGCAACAACATTCACCACTTCTGGAGATGCTGGTTCTTGTGTAACATCATCTTCGTTCTAAGGTTCTCCCTTGGAAGCTTTGGCAGCTGACTGTGAGGATTTTCATTCTTGTGGAGCAACTTCCTCCTAAATTTTAATCTTATTCTTTATCTGATCATCAGCTGCTATTTCAACTAGAGAATGTGAGGCTGCTAGTTCTTGTGTGACAGAGCCCTGTTCTTCTATTTCCTCATGCTACTAGGATTGGATGTCTTCTTCAGTATGCAGTTGTTCATCAAGGATTTCAGTATCACCTAACGGTTGTGATTCGACTTGTTCATCTTCATCCAAATCCATATCAAGAATGACATCCACTTCAAGGTTGTCCTCTTGTTGCATCCCAGGAATCTCTACTACAATTTTCAACGATGTTGGTTCTTGTGTGGCAACATCGTGATTTATTTCTTCGTCTCCCTGTTGTTGTGATTCCAATTCTAGTATATCTGTGTCTTGAGACAATTCTAGGGTCATAGTACAAATTTCTTCATTAAATTCCAGAGTGCCTTCAGTCCCTGGTTCTTCTTCTCTCACTTGGACAACCACTTGGACAAGAACATTCAGTGATGCTGGTTCTTGTGTGATAGCACCCTATTCAACCTCATCATTGTTTTGTTGTTATAGCTCTATTTATATTATTTCTATGTCATGAGAGGATTTTGGGGTCTCAGTTCAATCTTCATCCATAAAGTCATGGATAACTTCATTCTTTGGTTCTTCTATTTCAGGGTTAGTACGAATTTTGACAGGAATATTGAAGGATGCCGGTTCTTGTGTGGCAGCATCCTGCTCATCTGAAACTTCCTTCTCCTGAAGTTTCTCTTGGGGAATTTCACCACTTCTCATATTAGTAACTTCATTAGAAATATTTAAAGATGTTGGTTCTTGTGTGACAACATCATGTTCATGTGCAATTTCCTTCCCATGAAGTTTCTTTTGGGGAGTCCCATCATCTCTCAAATCAGATTGTCCCTGCCCTTCCATAGTTGTAGGTGCAGAATGCTGTGTTGTAAAGGAACAAATTATAACCTTATAATTTGACTCATTAAATATTTCTCCACAGGTAGGACAGACCACTCTTTCTTCCTCATTGCCATCCTCGATAGGATTTGATCCTTCCAATTGATCTGTAGCTTCAACCAATGTGCGTAGCTTCCTTTCACCCTATTTTCTGCACACTTCTTTCCAGTTTTCCAATTCTTTTCTAAGTGCTTGGACTTCCTCTTTTAATAAATTGTTTTTGAACATAAGTCCTTCAATTTTAGGTTCTTCTTCAACTGGCCCCTGTGGGTCATCAATTGGTTTGGGTTTAAGAATTGGGAACTCAATTTGTGCTTCTAAGGTTGCCCATATTTCCCTTGTTGCTTCTACTGTTGCAACTGACCTAGTTCTTTTCCTTATTATTGGTGGAGATACCTTAATTTCATCCTTTGATCTCCTCCTTTTTCTCTGTGGTGATGGATTTTCCAGATTTATAGCTGAAGTGGAAGGGATATCCCTAGTTCTATCATTTTCTTGTTCTTCGGGATGTTCTTCCTCAATCAAGGTTCCTCCCCATTCATGTGAGGACTCAATGCTCACCATCTCAGTGTTTTCTTCTGTTGCCATGTCTATGTCATCTTCGGGTTCAACTGTCGCAGCATCTAATGCTGCTCCAGTTTCACCTTCTACTGTCAGATCTGCCCTACTATTTAATTTTTCTACAAGGTTTTCATGTACATCCTCTCCCAATTGTTTTGCTTGTTCCCCTAGCTGATCGTCTGATCTAGTCTCTTCTCCCCCCCGAACTACATTAGAGGGGCTTTGAACCTCTTGATGTTCTACATTTCCCCCCAACTATTGATTGACCTGCTCTTCCTGATGTTGAACAGGCCCCACAAGTACATGTATTTCCATTTCCTCTTCTATTGGAACACTGGGAAAGGGAGCGGGTTCCTGAGCTTAGGTTGTAAATTGATCCGAAGTTAGGTTATGTTGAGCAAGGGTCTGTAAGATTATTAGTTTAATGAGGCCATGGTGAGTAAGTGATGTGAGTGGGTGCTTGGAAGCTCAGACAAGCCCCGCCATATGATGTAAATCATTGAGGAAATAATATGGAATGTTTAACAGAACCCTGTGACCAAGATGAGATAGTAAAGGAAATTCAGAATGATAGACTATTTGGTACCTACCTTCACATGTGATGTATTTCTTGAGAAAAATGGTGACTTGATTCCATGGCCGTGGCAATGACTATAATGCTATCCCCCTTCGTGTCATTTGAATTTTCTCCCCTTCCCTTAAAAACTCCTGTACTGCGGCAGTAGTGAGGGTTCAACATCCGAACAAAGCTCATCCCTCTTGAGGAAGATGAGTGACCTCATCCACTATGGCTTCAGAGACTTCAATATGCAATCCCCAAACCTCTGAGTGGGTTTTTGTAATATTCAAGGAGAACTGTAAACCTGCTTCATGATGAAAACTATTCAGCTGTTGGAAAAATTCAGTCCAACCCGCAGCTTGAAAGATGGCGAAAAATTCATCATTTTTGGTGAGTTCTTGTGTGTTTGAAGGTTCATAGCGAGCCGGAATACCCATGTTTCTGTCTTCAGAATTATATTGTAGCTCGACAGATTACAGATTCCGACAATGGAGGTTGTAGCGTAGAGTATGCATGAACAATTGAGAGGGGACTTGGGTAAATTCAAAAAGTTTCAGCACCTTGGATTATTTGAAATTTCATCCCAAATTGGGAAAGTTGGCAGTTATTAGGTAGCATATTTAGTCATTACGTCGCATGAGAAGAGAGTTAATCGATGCAATAATGGGCATAAAAAGGAAGGTACGACTGATATTGTCAAATCATATTGATACTTAATCAAGTAGTTCATCAAAGCCATACCTTCGAAAATGCGTGGTGGATGTCCTTTGGAGAATAATAGAACATGTGATTGCAGTCATTGCGAAAGCTGTACTCATGCATTGTGCAGTCATTAAATGTAATCATTATTATAGGGGTGCTGTAATAACCTTCTCTGCCGGTGAACCAAAAACCATTGTGTTAAAATGGTCAGAAACATGATGAATACTATATGATGAGTCAAATTTCCAGCATCAGGAATTATAGCCATATCTAGAGGAGTTTCTATCTTGCAAAAAGATCTGCCAATAACACAGGAGTCACAGCAGCAGTCCATAAAGAAATCAAAGCAGAGGCGTGGCCTTGAATGATAGAAAAATCAGCCAAATGTAGCGGAGTTGCAGCTACCAAAAAAGATGTCGCAGTTGCCGAAAAAGATGCCATAACTGCCGAAAAATATGTCACCACTGCGGGAAAAGGATAAAAGAATGTTACACGGATGGAAATTGACTATGCTGCAGCTCTGTGAAATGGGATTTGTGGCCAAAAGTAGAACAGGGTTACAACTGTGGAAATGGAAGAAGGCAGAGTTTCATGGTGCTGCAGCTGCTGGAAAAAGGTGTTGCAACTGCTAGAAAAATGTGTTGCAACTACCGGAAAAGGTGTTGCAGTTGTCAGAAAAAGGTGTTGCAGCTGCCGAAAAAGGTGTCGCAGCTGCGACAGATTTATTGAAGGGAAAGGAAAAGAAAAAAAAATTCAGTGCAGGAAGTTACAGAGGAATGATTTTTGGTCGCCAGGCTCGATAATGACCACCACTCTCAGGAGCTTTCCTACACAATTTATAAAATCGAATCAAATACAAAAGAAAAAGGATAACAATAACAGAAGAAAAAAAACAATTTATTTATGTACAAAGATCCATATGCAATTTACAGTGATTAATTATGGATTGACAAGGGCAGAGAAAATTTCTTGCCCTTGTGCTAACCGATAGTATGGATCAGCTACAATTTGTGAGATAAATGAATCCTTTGAAATGGGATTATGGTACAGTCACAGCCTATGACCATTAGCAAATAATGGTGTGGGGTTCTCATTGATGGTTACCAGGTGGACTGTACCATTATCAAATACTCTGTCAACTAGGTATGGCCCCGACCATCTTATGCGTAGTTTACCCTTGAAATCTCTTTTGAATCTGGAATCATATAATAGTACCCAGTCTCCCTCATAGAATACCTTCTTTTTGATGAATCGATCATGCCAATTAGATCTCTGTTGCCGAATTAACACTATCTAGTCCACGGCAGCCAATCAGTTCTCATCTAGTTCATTCAATTGGTTCAATCTCCTCTCCTGGGCTTTAGTTACATTTAGGTTTACCTCTGTGGCTGTCTTCAAAGTCTTAATTTCAAATTCAATTGGGAAGACGACACTTTTCCCATACACTAATTCATACAGAGAGAAACCTATAGTGTTACTACAAGTGGTGCGATATGCCCATAATTCTTCCGGAAGTCTGTCATCCCAATCTCTAAGATGGCTCTTGACTGTCTTGGTGAGGATAGCTTCAATGACATTGTTAGTGCTTTTCACCTAGCCATTGGCTTGGGGATGGTAAGGTGAAGCTACTCGATGCTGAATATGGTACTTCCGTAGTAGATCTTCAAATTAATGTGACATAAACTATGGTACTCTATTGGTAACCACTTCCTTAGGTGACACAAAATGGGTAAATATTTCACTATACAGGAAATCAATCACAGCTTGGTCGTTAGCTTTCGCCAAAGCCACAGCTTCTACCCATTTCTTCATATAGTCAGTACACACCAAGATGTAGGATTTTTGTCTGGAATGAGGGCTGATAGGGCCAGCAAAATCTAAATCCCATCTATCAAAGGTTCAATCAATGGTTGTGGTTGCAGAGGCATTTGATATAATCTGTTGGGCTGACCCATCCTTTCGCAGCTATCACAAGACTAGACATATCTTTTTGCATCCCTAAAAAGGGTCAGCCAATAGTAGCCCATTCTCAACGCTTTGTGTCTTGTTCTTCTATCTGCAAAATTCCCCCCACAAGGCTCATCATGGCAGGCCTTTAGTATATGGAATATTTCATCTTGTCTCACACATCTTCTGATCTCAAGATCAGGGCCTGTGTAAAAGAGATGACCATTTACCCAACAATAACTGGCACTTTGATGAATAATTTTCCTCTTTTATCTTTTGGACATATGTGCCAGAATCTTCACTACAGCCAAGTAATTAGCGACATCTGCATATCTAGGAGAGTGAGCTGAAACTACAAATAAGTGTTCATCTGGAAAAGAGTCCTAAACAGGAAAATTATTATCATTGTTCGTGAAACGAGATAAGAAATCAGCGACAACATTTTCTTTTCTAGGTTTATCTATGATGGTAATATCAAATTCCTGTAATAATAAGAGCCATCTAGTCACTCTGGAATTAGTAATAGGTTTATTCATTAGATATTTAATGGCAAAGTGGTCAGTGTGCACAAATGTAGGATATCCAGTAATATAATGTCAAAATTTGTTAATGGAGTAAACAATAGCTAAGAAATCCTTCTCGGTGACAGTGTAATTAAGCAGGGGCTAAGTTTTTACTAATATAATAAATTGCATAAGGTACTTGACCATCCCGTTGTCCTAAAATTGCTCCAATAGTAGTATCAAAAGCATCTGAAGAAATGTGGAAGGGTAGGGTCCAATTGGGTCCTCTTAAGATAGGAGTTGTGGAAAGCTTCTCCTTAAGCTTAACAAACGTTGTCTGGCATGCTTCATTCCAAACAAATTGCACATCCTTCATTAAAAGTGAAAACAAAGGATAGGCAAGTTTGGAAAAATTTTCTATAAATCTTCGGTAATATCTAGCATGTCCTAAGAAACTTCGCACTTCTTTTTGAGTTGCAGGAGTAGGTATATTTTTTATTACCTTGATTTTTGAGGGATCCACCTGAATGCCATCAGCAGAGATGAAATTCCCCAATAATACTCCCTCACTCATCATCATATGGCACTTTTCAGTGCTTAAAGAGAGCTGGGTCTGTTCACAATGAGTTAAAACCTTTTTCAAATTTTCCAGTGGTTCTTCAAATACTTGCCATAAGGAGTAAAATCATCCATAAAAATTTCCAGAATATCATTAACTAATTCTGAAAATATGCCGATTACAGCTCTTTGAAATGTTGCTGGTGCGTTACATAAACCAAAGGGAGGCACTCTGTAAGCAAACGTTCCCAAGGGACAAGTGAAGTTAGTTTTATCTTGTTCTTCAGGAGCAATCTGAATTTGATTCTACCCACTAAACCCATCAAGGAAGGAGAAGAACTTATTCTATGATAAGGTGTCGAGTACTTGATCGATAAAAGGAAAGGGAAAATGGTCTTTTTGTGTTGCTTTGTTCATCTCCCTATAGTCCACATAGACTCTCCATTTACCATTTTTCTTGGGTACAATTACGAGTGAGGACACCCACTCGATGTCTGAAATAGGATATATAAATCCTGCTTCCAAGAGTTTCTAAATTTATTCCTTCACTGTGTCCCTAAGATTGGGGTTGATTTGTTATTGACACCTGCAGAACAACCTTCACTTGGGGAAGTGACGGGAATTATTTTGTGTCATGGTTCAGCTCACACAGCTCACACACTTCTACCTTGTCGAATGGGCACTCCTTTAGAGGGTGGTTCTTTCTACATCGAGAACAGAACACACCTAGTGTGAGATACTCTACTGCCTATTTTTTCTTTTCCCTCAGGACGTTGATTTTCAAGGAGATAGAGCTCATCATTTCTATTTTGAAATTTTCAAGTAGGTTTTCTATCTCTGCATGGGTGGCTTCTCCATTTGATGAATTCTGTGTTTTGTCGAAGACATCACATTCTAGCTTATCCCGTTTTCCCCTCCTGTTATTCCTAGAAGATCCCTTGGAGTACCTTTTACATAATTCCATAGTTTTCTCGAAAGACTCCTTGGAGATATCCCACTTTCCTAATAGGCTTAACATATCTAGGCAATCATCCCTAATCCCGTGCAGCAGGATTATCTTGAGGACATATAACCCCGTGTTTGTTTGTCCATCTCTTTGCACATTGTATAAAAGCCTCTCTACAAAATCTTCCATACTTTTGTCCTCCTTCTGCACCATTTAAACAATTCTTCTCTCTTGTCCTTGGTGTTGCAATATTCCTGATATTTCTCTAGGAACACCTATTTCACCCTATCCCAATTAGTAACAGTTTCACCTCCTAGGCTCATGAACCAACGTAATGCATTGTCCTTTAGAGTGGCAAGGAATATCAAACTCGAAAATAAATTCATCTGGATCCTCTGCCGCTTTTCCATGAAAGCGAGGCAACACCAATGGCGATATATTTTTCATAGGGGCTATCCCTTTTGGCTGTTGAATTGGGAACTGAATTGTATCCACTGTCCCTTCAGGAAGGGAATGATCTTCATGATGATTGTTTTCTCCCATTGCCTCTTCCTCATCAGATTCATGTCTGTTACTCATTCCTTCTTCTATTTTCTCCTCTTCATTATTCTCTTCTTCCTTCCACTGATCAACACATTTCTGATGGAACAACGTCCACTCCTCTTCAGTTACAACCTTTTCGTTAATGTGATAGATTGGACCTCAATTAGTAGATCCTGCTGTAATAAATTTGTCCTCCTCTGCAGGGGTATTTGAGGATGTTGCAGCTACTCATGTGTTCTCCACTGTGGATCCTGACACTGGCACCCCAAGATCTGCAAGACTTCTTCTGATAGGTATTTCCTGATAGGGAGCCCTGGTAGAAGAATCAATTATGCCAACCAGATTGTCAATGAATTTTCTTCTGCCCAATTGTGGACCTCGACCACGACCTCGAACACTTGCACGGTTAGTATTTTCTAGGGTTTTGGGAGTTGTAAGATGATCACACTTTACCCTTGTTGTATTCATACAACCCAAATCATTCCAATGAAAAACTAAAAGAGACTAAATAGAAACAATTACATGATGCAACTGTGATAGTGTTTAATATTTATCCTCACCGGCAACGACGCCAAAAATGTTGGGCACCCATTATGCAAGTTAATTATAGCTCACATACAGAGTGTGCAATATTTATTGTCAACCGAGGGAAGTCTTGTATTTCAAGGACAACATGTACAATATATGCTTAAACACTGAATTGCTATAAATGAACAATCCTATTCGTTGTTTAGCTATGCTCATCCCAAGAATCCACTTAATCTAGTTTACCTTCTAAAGAATACAGTCACAATTACATTTTGTTGTTCTTGATCTAGAAATTGAAAGACTCATGAAATCACATCTAGATTACTCTTGCAGAAAATGAGATCCTGTTTACCAAATCATCTAATGATTAACCCAACTATCTTAATATGATTATTCTAAAAATCCAAAAAGACATGAATTGAGTGCTATTATAGAAATTCAGAGTACAGAACTTGAGTTCAACTATCCTATGAATTCAAAGTACAGGAATGAAATTCTGCAACCATAAAAGCAAAGAACAAACTACAAGGATTCATGGAAACATCAACTAAAAGATCAAAGGATGAACAGAGCTGTTATAGCTACCACGCAATTTGCATAACGAATAATTACCTACTCAATCGACTGTCACACCATCCCACTACATATTTCCAAAATATGCGATTAATAACACACTGTAAATCCACAATTGTTGCAGTTTCCTATGAAGAAATAAAATTAACATAACATCACATGACAGAATAATTAAAACTCCTAATTTAACTCAGCAATCCTTGTGAGAAGGAGGGCCCAACCTTCACACAGAGATGCTAGATATAACGCACGTTAAAACCCCTAGATCTGAAGTAACTCCTTGTATTAAAAAGGCAAATCAATTACAAAACTCTCAGTCACAGCTAATACAATGAATTGGTTACGGGTTCAACCCCTGGCTCAGAATAGTTCTCCATATTTATACAATGTAAATCATAACATCCTATCCCTATTATTGGGAATCCATGAAGATCTCTGATCTTCAGGCGCCCTAAATTACAACAGCTGTTATAGCCATGGCAGGATGAAAAGATAGGAAATATAGGGAAACTGTTAATTGACCCAAAAATAATGATATCCTTAGATCACAGCTATACACAACCAGCAGCGCACTATTGACCTCCAAATCTATTGTATTCTGTTGCATCTATCTTTGTATAGCTTTGCCTGGAATAATATACCAGGACTGCATTCCTTGGGCAATGGTAGGATGGATGGCAATGAACTTGAGCGATGAATTCCCATCCTTTTCATAGCATGTTCATCCTGCTATACTTGCAGTCTCTATATCTAAAAATATCTTTATAAACTGTCATATGTTAGCATATTGAGAGATATAAATCCTTAATTACCACAATCATAAGTATTAATAAAATAAGACAATAACCAATCATTCCTTGGTGGCTTGAAGAGCAGAGTGATGGAAAAACATCTATTTGGCATACTCAATGGGGTAGGATAGGGAAAAAAGAGGTGAATAAGGATGGTAAAAAAGGGGCCATTTCTGGGCCCAACAATTCCCGCATTCCATATTCCACATTTCTGTATTTAATATCTCAAATTTTGGGCCAAACACTTATGGGCATGAGCCCCATTGATTATGATGTTACCTTGATGTTTTTTTTTATATACTGGTTCGAAGACCACATTGCATATGAACATGATGATTTGTTTGATATATTGGGAGTAAGCCAAATGCATATGATATATGTGTGTGTGTGAGAGAGAGAGAGAGTTGGTCATGGACCCTGAAGCACATTATTGATGAGATGTTTTGTGTTGAGTGAGGAGCTCTGGAGAACATGGGTAAACTGATGTTTTGTGTTGAGGAAGAAGCTATGGATCACATGAGTGCTTATATTTGTGTTGAGCGAGAAGCTATGGAGCACATGAGTCTTGAGACATTTGTGTTGAGCATGAAGCTCTGGATCACATGAAAAGATAATTTGGAAGTGTTGGTCATAAGAACTGGATCCTTCCATGTTGATGTTGAGCATAAGATTTGGAACATCGGATCCTTGGCCATTGTATCCCTAGGTGTATCATACAAGTATATCCTAGTATTAGTATTGTAACATACCTGAAAAATGATAAAATAATTTCCTTAAAGTAACGACAACTTATACCTTCAATACGACTACCCTTACGACTCTTTAGTGATAAAACTAAGTCATTTCATAAATCAATCATCGAGAGGTGTTGGTCATTAATACAGGACTTACTGTCTACAAAATATCATAAGTGCATTGTAATAAAGTTATCCCTTACAGTGCTTCCTAATATCCATATTTATGTACTAATTAATATGTTAGGAAAGGACCTTAACTAATATAATCTATCATAACCTCAAATAAACAATCTTCCTTTTAGAATAGTCATAAGCAAGCATTTTTCATTCCTCGCCATCTTTATCATCATAACACATAATTTAATGTTAGATTTTTAACATTAAGCTGTCATAACATTAGGATATTTAACTGAGAGAACAACAAGCACAAAAATCAAACACAAGATAGAATGAACACAATGTTTTTCCTTGGGGAAACCATAAATGGATAAAACCCCGCAACTTCCTCAGAGATAGAATCAACACCAAAAGTAAAACCACAAAACAGTAAGATGATCTCGCGACAGTAGTAACATGTTTCTTCCTTTCCCCAGTGTCTTTCTCTTCCTCAGCTATGGGCTATAACTGAGTGTGAGTGAGTGTGTGATAAATAGAGAGTCTAGCTCTCTATTTATACTAATTCGTGACTTGAATAAACCCAAATAGGGCCGACTTCACTAGTCGAGTCTAATAACCCTATTAACCTGGAACTATGGGGACTTTAACCCTTGATCAATAGGGCGGCTACCCACAATGACTTGACATGACTTGTTTACATTATAGAACCTCCCAATAGGAACATTAGGGCATGACACGACTCAAGTACATCCTAGAATAAAAATTGGGTTACAATACATAAGAAATACAAGTGAATACATTCCGAAGTTACAATTTCATCAACACTCCCTCTTAACTAGGAAGGTATTCTCTCGACACAATTTTCATCATTGGTCTTCTTCTCTAGATCATTTCATCATCTTCATCTTCAAGTCATCTTCATACTCAAGTAATCTTCATCTTTAGGTCATCTTCATCCTCAAGTGATCTTCATCACTGGATCTGGATCATCACTTGATCTAGATCATCATCACTGGATCTGGATCATCATTGAACATCATCACTATAGCATCATCTCTCGATTTGGGTCATCAATCGATCTAGATCATTATCACTGGATCTTGATCATCACCCGATCTGGATCATCATTAGGCATCATCTCTATATTTGGATCATCAATCGATCTAGATCATTACTGCTTGATCATCATCACGGGTGCTATATTATGATTCTTCTCATCACAGGAATTTCTACAAATTGAGCCCCTTTTCATGCTGGTTGTAGGCCTAGCCTCCATGTAGGTCTTCTTCGGTGCTTATATCTGACACCAAGTCAGAATGGCCTGCCCAGCACTTACGTCTGACCATTAGAGGAACACATCCAACACCATGTTAGAACGGAACGCCAAACACTCACATCTGATCATGTAGGAACCAATCCTATAATCACATCAGAAATACCCAGCACTCACATCCAATCATGTGGGAACAAATCCCACAACCCTATCGGAAAGGCTCGGTACTTATATCTATCCATGCGGGAACACATCCTACAACCAAGCTAAAAAGGCTTTGTACTTACATCCAACCATGTGGGAACACATCCTGGAACCATGTTGGAAGGGCTCTGCACTTATATCCAACCATGCAGGAACACATCCTGCAACCATGCTGGAAAGGATCTGCACTTACATCCACCCATGTGGAAACACATCCTGCAACCATGATGGAAAGGCTCTGCACTTACATCCACCCATGCGGGAACACATCCTCCAACCATGATGGAAAGGCCATGCACTTACATCCACCCATGTGGGAACACATCTTGCAACCATCATGGAAAGTGTTATACACCCGAGGGGCACCTCTCCGTCCGAGTGCTGATATCCCTCATGTCGGCACACAAAAGGACACTTATGGATAGAGGTTTGCCCATAACACTATAGCTTGGCTTGTCATGAAATACATTCTACCTTCATCCAGCTAGTTACTTTTCCATTTTTCCATGTTAGGATGTATTCACGACTCTCTTTATAGACAACTCGCGCATCATTCACGAGTCTCCCTTATAGCAAGTCACGAATCCATGTATTCATGGGTTGTGCTTATACAGAGTCGTGAGTCATTCGTGGGTTGCTCTACTACATACCCGCGAATGTACCTCTTAACATGAAAACATAAAAACACGTGCTAATGGGAGATTAGTTAAGGTATTTTACTTAATTCTCCTAACTGCTACAACTTCCCCAACCTTCAAGAACTGCCTTATTTCACCCATATAAATACAGGCCTTGGGGAGGGTGTTGGGATATATACTTGGAGAGAAAAGTTATGCTAGTGGATTGTTTACAGAAGTCTTTGGAGCATTGAAACTCAGAATCCTTTGGTGATAGAGGAGTCCTTGTCTCAGATGTTTGGTTGTACTCTGAAATTTCTCATTATTGATAATAAAGAGATTACGTCTTCCATATGTGTCTCATATATCTTGGTTTGATAATTGTTTATGCTTCTGTATTTCATATCTGATTTATCTAACCTGCTTATATATATATATATATGAACCACTATGTATCTAGAATATTGTCTCTGAACAGGTGAAAGAGGAGCAAGCCTTGAAGACTTTTGAAGTGGAGCAGATTGGAAGAGGACTAGCAAGGATCGAACTTTGTTTAACAAGTTCTTCTAACCCTCCTATTTCCTATTCTACACTTTAGAAGTCAATTGTCTGCAAGTGTTTGAGTATGTTGGTAACCCCCGACCTATGATTATTAGGTGCATAATCCTGTACAATAGAACTGGTGACTCCGCTGGGGAAGCCTAGACTACTGTAGGTCATTTCTGTTATCCTGACCAGATTTGCTTGTGAGTCTGTTTGTGGTTTTTTATCCTGGCTCTTGCTTACTTCAGCATTTGAAAGTCTTAAGGTTTTTTTCTTTGTTTTTGAGAAAATTTTTATACCCATTCGCGGGTTGTTCTACTGAACAGTCATGAGTATAAATTTGCATTCGCGGGTTGTTATACTACACAGTCGTGAGTTATTCGCGAGTTGCACTGCTAGACAGTCACGAGTACTCCTGAAAGTTGGGATTTTTAAAGAAGACTTTGCTTGTTTCTTTTCTTGCTATAGTCCTAGTTTTCTGAGAAGACTTTCTTTAAGAATGCTATAGAGTTTGTTTGATTGCCTCAAGTGATCACATCTTAGTGCTTTTCGAAAACCCTTGAGTCTTTTGTGTTTGGTTTATTTACTGTTTGCTTTCTGGAGTAATTGGCCTGTTTGGGTTGTTGGTTAAAGTGTCTTAGTCCAGATCAGTGATCAGGGTCTTGGGCTCTGTTTTTCCAGTCTGCTTTCTGACAGTTGCTGGTTTTCACTTGCCTTTTTAAGTCTGCAGTGATATTTTTCATTGTTTGGACCCAAGCTAGGGTTCTTAGCCTGCTTTTCTTGCTGGTCTTTTGGTTCTTCCAGCCTGTTTGCTTCAGTTTGTATCTTTTATACAGTTTATAAGTGTCAAGTTTGCTCAAGAATTGTGCATTATAGATGCATTGTAGGTTTTTGAGTATTTTTAAACGTGAAAACAAAACATTGTTAGTCTTTTGCATTGTAATTTTTGCATAAGTAGTGTTGTTGCATTTTAAAAATATTATCTCAAAAATACAAAAATATATAGGCTTAGTTTCTCTTATCAGTGCTTTTAGTTCATCAATACATATTTGAAAAAAGGAAAAGAAGTTTATTTTATAGTAGTAGTTTTCTTTGAATGCACCTTACTTTCATTTATTTCTTGCTGAGTCAAAACACCATACAGTATATCACTTCCATTTCCTCTTGAGTAAGAAACAACCCTCTAAAATAAACGCATAAATTAAAATTTACTAGTAAGTTTTATTTCTAGGGGCCTTTCACCTACTAGCTTAGGCTAGACTTGTGGGCTAGGGAGTGTAAACTTCCCACAAGTTATAAACTCAGACGTAGTGGACCTTTCTTTAGGTAAATCCTTGATTCTATCACTATATCTGGGAAGCTCCTCTCAAACGGGAGTTAAGCACTAGGCTGCGTGGAGGCTTGGACAGAGGAGATAACCCTCCGAATCCTTGTCAAAACGTAACCCAGGACTTTTGCGCATCTGGGGATTCAGTCCTAGAAAGAGTTTTGGGCTCAGCTACCCTGCCCATGTGTACGAGTTTGGTTGACGACTGTCCCCCCAGACAGCTAGTATTGTCAAGGTATCCTTTAGTCTCTTGTCTTTTAGGGTTCATACCTAGGTAAACCGGAAGGTTATTTCTGGTTCACCTTGAACTGGCTTGGAAGGTAACCCTTGTGGAAAGTGCAGGAGGGTGGTGGGTGATTCCTCCACTTGTGCTTGAGAAACCCTCAAGGACGCCAAGTAATCGTTCATCGGCTTTCTTCGGGAAAGTATATCTTTATACCCTGGTTTGATTGCTTGAGACTCTAGGATATTTTTAGTGTATGCTCTGTGGATTTGCTTGTGTTTAGTTGACCTTAGGGTGTGATTAGTCAAATTTTTAATTCTGGAGGACCAACTTGTTAGAAGGTCAAGAAGGTTGAGAAACCTTCCTCCTCTCACTGCATTGGAGCCTCCACCTTTACCCCAAAGGCGGAGATTAGACACAGACGGTTCTTTTGAACCAGTAGGAATAAGTGAGGTTCTTGGTGAACCGGAATTGATAGCTAACCGTTTCTATTTTGACATAGTTGAGATAGAATAATTGTAGACTGACGAGTTTACAAGAAATTTTAACACCCCCTTGACTGACCTTAACGATCCTGTGATCGTTCAAGTTAGACCTTTTAGTTCACCAGTGGTAGGTGTCCCTTTGAGTAGAGTCATGTCTTCTGTAGAAGAAAGTCCATTTTTTTTCACCTCAACCCTTCCGGTTGAAGGGGTACTACCTCCCCCGGTTAGTGCCCCTAGATCTAATTTACCTTCTACACCCTTAACTCCAGCGAGCCGGGTGGTCCAACCACCGGTTCACTCAAACATAGGAGGTACTTCTGGTGATATGGTTACTGGGATCCCCAGTATACCTACAATTCCTTCTTCCTTCCCTTACACTACTCAGAGTGGTCCGGTCAGATCCTTAGCTTTTGTCCAAGGATTCCCTTGGAATGGGGGGCACATTCCCCCATCCAGTCCATACGTAGGTCCATCTCCTTCATATGTAGGAGTGCAGTTTGGGAGCAACACCTCTTACGGGAAAAGATTCCAAACCCCCATTTCGGTCCCATACACGAGCTCTCCCTTTTCTTTATTTAGCGGAGGGATACCTGCTCCAGTCTTTCAGACCCCAGCTTCTATGGGGATGGCCCAAACCACTTACACTGCACCTCCCACCCAAAATCTTGTGGCCTACGAATGGAATCCATTTCAAGGAAACCTTCCCACTTCACAATCGGTGTCAGGGGGCAACCCCACCTTTACCTATGGGCATTCGGGGGCTGGACCCTCTAATCCCCAAGCTGGAACATCTAGTGCACCGATTAGGCCCAAACTTCCTTTTCTAGCAACTTTGAAATTGCCAAACTTATCAAAATTGATGAATGATCCGGTGAGGCATGACCCTTTGTGGCCACCTGTTCCCACCAAACTGCCCTCGGACATCCCTAAGTTCGAAGGTAAGGCTGGTGAAGATCCTGGGGCTCATGCCACCACCTTCCATTTATGGTGTTCTTTCAACTCATTGAATGAAGATTCAGTGAGATTGAGGCTATTCCAGAGGACCTTGAAAGGCACTGTGGCAAAATGGTACATTGAGCTGCCTTCTGCTACTTTTAGTAGTTTCTGGGACCTAGCTAGTGCTTTCCTCAGTCACTTTCAGCTTCTGATCCATTACGATTTCAGAACGAACTTGTTGTCTACTTTCAGACAAAACAAGGAAACCCACATCTCAGATCATATCCAAGAGTGGAGGAGGCGAAAGAGTCTTATCAAAGCTACCATCCCTCCTAAGTTTCTATTAGAGTGGTTCCTTAAGTCATTGTTGCCATACATATCTAAGGACATGTCCACATCAGGGGTGACTAGTGAATAAGAAGCCATACTCAGGGCCCAGCAGTTGGACTTGATTTATTCACAGTCTGGGATTTTATATGAAATTATCCCTGAGGCACCAAGGCCTGCGCATGAGGACGAGAAACCCAAGCCTGGACCCCATGCCGATGGTGTGGTCGGGTCTGTGAACTCTCCCACCGTAGAGTCTTTGACAAAACAACTTCACCAATTGTCTGTCAAACAGTCTACGGCGGAGGCAGCAAAGGCTTCCCCCTCCCCCCAAAGTGCAAATGTTTTTGCACAAACCTCTTCGAAGGGCAATCAACAGCCCGACGGGAAGAAGAAGAAAGGTAAAAAGGGAGAGCGAAACCAAAATCAAAACAAGCCAAAGCCCACAAACAATGCTAATGGGGGAAAAAAGGAAAAGAAGAAAGTCAAGTTCCCTTGTAAGTTTTGCCAAGGGGACCACCTTACTCATCTTTGTCCCCTCATGGAACAAGCTCAGAAGCTGCTCCAAGCTCAACCACCGGCTGTCTTGAAGGATCCTTTTCCCCGAGGGCAGAATTCTGCTTCAGCTTCTACCATAGCAGGGGGCACTCAAGCTGCCCCTGACCCCAATTATATCAACATGGTTAGATCCTCAACTTTGTTACAAACTAGGAACAAAAACTATGAGAAAGAGACTCCAGAGACGGGTAAAGCTGTAGGTGAACCTTCCAACCCGCTCACTATAGAGAAACCTGCGGAAATAATGCCAAAGATACCCAAAGGTGTCTTTAAGAAGACTTTGCATAACCCAAATGCCAGGGCCGCTTCTAACTACTCTGTGGTTGAAGATTTTCCTCAGACTCCATGTGCAATGTCAGCTTTGGAGGTGCTACAGAGCTGTCCTGCTCAACGAGATGCCCTCTTAGCAGCTTTAGGTAGCATGGACTCTTCGATTCTCACAGCGAAATTTCATCTATATGATGTTAAAATTTGAATCCCTTACCATGTAGCCCTATCGATAGATGTTGTACATGGTGGTAAGACCATTGGACAAGCAGTTGTTGATGAGGGAGCCTCTACATGTGTTATGTCCTTGGCCTGTTGGAAAGCTCTTGGATCCCTAGAGCTGGTCCCATCAACCACTTTACTTACTTCTTTTGATGGAAGGTCTTTCCGTCCACATGGTATCCTGCCGGATTTTGAGATTAAGTTGGCTGGCAAAGCAATGTCTGTTGAAGTTGAAGTGATTGATGCTCCGTTGGACTACAATTTGCTTCTGGGTAGGAATTGGACTTATGCAATGTCTGCTGTTGCATCAGCTATCTTTCGTGTCGTGGTTTTTCCACATGAGGGCAAGGTGGTCACTATTAACCAACTTGATTTTACCCGAAAAGGCCACTTAGAGTCTAAAGATTCCACTATGCCATTGGTTGATCAGGCCAAACCTACTGCACAGAGCTTGGGGGCTGGAATATACGCATCATTGATGGGCACATTTGATATTCCAGCTCCAGTCCTTTATATCGGTTCTACTATTGTAGGGAAGTCCATTGATTCGGTGGTCGATAGGACTGATCCATGGGTTCTCCCAACCCCTCAGGAACCGGAAGTGCCCTTATCTGCAGTGGAAGTGGCGTATCAAGCTATTACCCAAACCACTGTTGATCCCATTCCAGATCCTCTTACAGTCTCGGATGATCTGGAAGAAGTCTACTTGCCCGCATGGGCGGAAAACTCTTTACATTCCATAGATTGCTTAGACACCGTTTTACCTTCCAATGAAGCTATTCTGGAAGCTATGTGTGCATGTGATAAGATATGTGAGGATCTTCATCACCGATCTTATTTCCTTCTAGAGCTAAGCAAGATAGAAAACCAAGAGTTTCATGTGAGACTGTCGAATGATGTTGATACACCTGTCAACCCTTTACCTAGGGAAGGAGTGTTTGCCGAGGGGAATATGGCAAACATTTCTGCCACTATACCGATCAACATCTCTGTAAAACCAGATGTCGTGGAAAATATCTATATAGGTGCAAACTGCTCTCCGGAGGAGATTTCCATTTATACTGCCCTTTTCAAGGAATTCCGCGATATCTTTTCCTGGTCATATGAGGAGATGCTAGGCATTGATCCATCTATTGTTCACCATGAGATCCCAACCTATCCTGATACCAAGCCAGTTCGGCAAAAATTACGCCCCATGAACCCGCGTAAAGCGGTGGCTGTGAAGGAAGAGGTTGAAAATCTGTTGAAAGCAGGTTTTATACATCCCATAGCTTTGACTGAATGGGTGTCCAACACAGTTCCTGTTGATAAAAAGAAAGGGACTATTCACGTTTGTACGGACTTTAGAGACCTTAACAAATCCTGTCCTAAGGACAACTACCCCACACCATTTATTGATCAGATCATAGATGCATGTGCGGGAAGTGAGGTATTCTCATTTATGAATGGTTTTTTCGGCTACAATCAAATCCAAATCAAACCGAAAGACCAGCATAAAACTGCTTTTATTTTCCCTTTGGGTACATTCGCGTATAGGAAAATGCCCTTCGGATTGAAAAATGCGGGGGCAACCTTTCAACAAGCCATGAAATTTGCTTTTCATGACATAAAAGCCATTGTCGAGCCTTACCTTGATGATATGCCCGCTCATTCTCTAGTAGAGGCATTTAGGTGGATCCTTTGAAAGTTGAGGCCATTGTAAACCTGCCTCCTCCTTGTTCTTTTAGGCAACTTCAGAGTCTACAAGGAAAGTCTAACTTCCTTTGATGTTTTATCGTTAATTATGCCAAGATCACTAAAGGTTTCATGCGCCTGCTTAAATAGGACACCCCATTTGTATGGGATGAAACTACACAACTCGCGTTCGAGGCATTGAACAAATCCTTGTTGTCGGCTCCTTTATTACGCCCACCAGATTATTCTAGGGATTTTATATTATATCTGGATGGGTCGGAGTCTACCATTGGGGTAGTGCTAGTTCAGGAGGACGACAAGCTCGTTGAGCATGTTTTTTATTATCTTAGCCATGCTCTGGTTGGACCTGATCTTAAGTACTCCCACGTCGAGAAGTTAGCCTTAGCAGCTGTTTATGCTGTACAGAGGTTATGGCACTACATCTTACTGAGGACCACTACTGTAGTGGCGGATGTAAACCCTTTCCAATATGTTTTATCCCGACGGATTGTTGGGGGTAAATTCAATAAGTGGATAGTCATTCTCCAAGAGTTTGACTTGGTTTTCCAATCCGCTAAATCCAAAAATTCCTTAGTTTTTGCCGAGCTTATAGTAGAATTTCCTACGGAAGAAGATGTAGCGATTGAAGATGACTCATTCCCAGATGAGCACATCTTCCTGATATCCACCTCTGATCCTTGGTACGGAGATATTCTTATATATCTCCAGACTTTGAAGTATCCTGCCTCTTACTCTAGGGAAGACCGACGTAAGTTACGCCTTCATGCTAAAAACTACCTCATTATAGGAGATACATTATATCGACGAGGGGTAGATTCTGTATTGCATCACTGCCTTACTCATGAGGAAGTGAATATTGTCCTAAATGATTCCCATAGCGGAGCATGTGGGGGTCATTTATCTGGGTTAGCAACGGCCCAGAAGATATTATGTGCCGAGTATTTCTATCCCACCATCTTTAAAGATTGTGTGGAAGCAGTGAAACGATGTCATCCATGTTAGCTTTACACCAGGAAAATGCGGTCACATCCTGCTCCCTTGTTTCCCGTTGTCTCGGTAGGCCCCTTCATGAAATGGGGGATCGATTATATGACATGCAACCCAGCCTCAGCTGGGGGGCATAAATACATCATTGTCAGTGTTGACTATTTCACAAAATGGGCAGAGGAAATGCATACTTTCAAAGACAACGGAGAAACAACAGCTTTCTTCGTGTTTAATCAGATTATTTCTAGGTTTGGTATTCCCAAAGTGATTTTCACTGACCATGGCAGCAATTTTCAAAATAACATGATGTCAAAACTGACCACCATGCTCGGATTCCGACAAGAACATTCTTCTCCATATTATTCCCAAGCAAATGGTCAGGTTGAGGCTATAAACAAGACTTTAAAAACTATCCTTAAACGTACTATTGATGCATCCCGCTCGAATTGGCACATCATGGTATATCCTACTCTTTGGGCTTATCGAACCAATGTAAAGACTGCTACGGGTTTTTCCCCCTTCCAACTCATTCACGGGGTGAAAGCTATTACGTCGATTGAATGCGAAATCCCATCCTTGTAGATAGCTATTCATGTGCTACCTGATACGACTGAGCTTGAGGAACGGTTGCTCCATTTAGAACACCTTGATGAACAACGTAGAGATGCGTTGACTGCAAATCACGCTCATAAAAATAGGGTTAAATCTCAATATGATAAAACGGTCAAACCTAGGGTTTTCTCTGAAGGGGAACTTGTCTTGCTCTGGGACCAAGATAAAGAACCTCTGGGGGCAGGAAAATTCAAGGCCATGTGGTTAAGACCCTATGTCGTGTCTAAAGTTTTGAGTAAAGGTGCATATGAATTAGTGGATTATGATGGGAATAAGCTACCTGAGCCTAGAAATGGGCTCTACCTGAAGAAGTACTACGCTTAGGCTTAGCACTTTTTCTTGTATATTAGTGTATGTATTTTTATGTACATTAGGTTGTCAGTTTCGTTTTTTATACTATCTGCTATCTATTGCAGATGTCTTTCGAGATGTATGTAGGTTTCGCTGACGGCGCTAGCCGTCACACTTGTAACCGAGCTTCGGCAGCATGGGTTATCTATTCCCCCTCAGGACATCTTGTTGCCACGGGAGGTGCTTGTCTAGGTCCTGCTTCTAATAATGTTGCTGAGTATAGGGCTGTAATTGGGCTCCTCTGGGATGCTTTGTCACGAGGCATCACCCAGCTTGAGGTCCGTTTGGATTCTCAGTTGGTTGTTTCCCAGGGCAAT
>LPNX010068143.1:459229-492973 GCA_001517045.1 Pseudotsuga menziesii | reverse complement strand
TATATATATATATATATATATATATATATGTAAATATCTGTCATAGATAGGTCGAGTCTGATCCGTAGATCCCATCATATACAAAATATAAAAAAGTGGATCATAATCCATCAAAATGCCCTAGATCTAAGCCTGGCCTCCCTTGCCACTAGGACCTCCTTGGTCCCCATGATCCCTATGCACCCTGGCTTCCTCAGCCTCCTCGGCTTCGGCAGCATCCACCGCATCTTTGTATACCAGTACTGCTCTAGCTACTCGCCTGAACAGTCGGAGCCAAACCGGTGGAACCCGTACTACAAACTCCTACATGGCTGTAGGCATGTGCTCAATCCGTATCGTCGGTACTCGCTGGGTCAGCCTGGCCAACTTCCCCTCTAGTACTCGGACTAATCCTGGGTCTCCTCCTACAACCAGACGGACATACATACGGGGGTGCCCTTCAGGGCGGACTGGTCCAATATCTGTATTTTGACATATAAATCGGATTAAGACTTGTACATATGTATATATCCTATCATTTGAAAATTCATAAAAAATTGATAATGATAAAAAATAAAAAATTCAGAAAGGCTCTCAACCCCATGTTGAGGGTTCCTGGTAACCGACCAGGTGCCCCCATTCTCCAAGAGAATGACATCATCCCTTATATCTTATCAAGTGGGAATGCATTCCTCAATCACATCAGAATGGCCATGCACTCACATCTGATCATGTGAGAACAAATCTCACAGTCATATCAGAATGGCCCTCAGTCCTAGACCAAGTATTCCTGGTAACTGACCAGGAACTTCCATTCCAAGAATGGTAATAGCCCTTATATCTGATCATGTAGGAACCAATCCTACAGTCATATCAGATAGGCTCAGCACTCATATCTGACATGGAAGGGACCAATCCTCTCACCATGATAGAATGGCTCAGCCCTTACACCTGACCATGGAAGGAACCAATCCTCTCACCATGTCAGAATGGCTCACGAACTCATCACTTCCCTTCGAAGGGACCTTGATTTGGAGAACACCAAGCTTCTCCCTGAAGTACTCAAAATTCACTCTGGCTAATGGCTTCGTTAACACATCAGCTATCTGTTCGTCTATCGCAACATACTGGAGCTTCACTCCTCCCCTCTGCACCATATCTTTGATATAGTGATACGTGATCTCGGTATGCTTCCACTTGTCATGGAACACCGGGTTCTCTGACAACTTCACACAACTCTAGTTGTCAAAATGTATACAAGTAGCATCCAACCAGAGATCAAATAAATCAGATAGTAGCTTCCTCAGCCATACTACCTAACAACTAGCTGAACAAGCTGTGACATATTCTACTTCAGCTATACTCAGTTCCACAAAGGATTGCTTCCTACTAAACCAAGAGATCACACCTGATCCCATACTGAAGCAACACCCTGAAGTGCTCTTTCTATCGATGGCACTACCTGCCCAATCTGAATCAACATAACCCTCAAGGTTAATCTTATGACTCACCTCATACTTGAGCCCATAATCAACTGTACCCTTTAGGTACCTTAGAATATGCTTTGCAGTAATCAAGTGAACATGTCTCGGATCTGTTAGGAACTGGATCAAGGTGTTCACAGCAAAGCAAATATTTGGTCTCATGTTTTTCAGGTACATCAAGGACCTAATCATCTGATGATACATCGTAGCATCAACTATGTCTGATGAAGCATTACTCAATAGCTTCAGGTTTGATGCCATAGGTGTGGCCATATCCTTGCAATCCATCATCCCAAACCTCTTCAGGATCTCTACTGTATATTTCCCTTGTCCCATGGAAATTCCATCTGGATTCTGCCACACCTCCATGCCTATAAAATAATGCATCATACCCAAGTCCTTCATTTCGAAATCGGCAGCAAGCTTCCTCTTTGTATCAGCAATCAACCCATCCATACTTGTTACAAACAGATCATCTACATACAGTAGGAGCATCACTAGGTTTCCATCTTCAACCTTGTAGTAAAGGTTGGAATCTTCTTTACACTTAGTAAAGGCCAAACTGGATAGAAAGCTATCAATTCTACCGTACCAAGTCTCGGGTTCCTGTTTCAAACCATACAGGGCTTTCTTTAATCTACATACATGAGACTACCTGCCATGTGTCTCAAAACCAAGTGGTTGTTCCACATACACTTCTTCTTCTACTACACCATTCAAGAAAGCAGTCTTGACATCCATCTGGTGTATCTTCCATTTCATCACTGTAGACAGGGCAAGTACTGATCTAATAGAAGTGTATCTATCTATAGGTGCAAAAGTTTCTTCATAATCTATTCCTTGTTTCTGGGAGAAACCACAAGCAACAAATCTTGCTTTATATTTTTCAATGCTACCATCTACAGCATGCTTGATCTTGTAGATCCATTTGGAAGTTACAACTGACTTCCCTTTTGGTATTGGGACAACATCCCAAACATCATTCTTCATGATCGATTGATACTCTTCGATCATAGCATCCTTCCATTCTTTCTGTTATGCCGCTTCTTCATAATTGGAAGGTTATTTATCGATGAATTCACATAATAATGCTACATACCTGGAGCAGGATCTAGTCCTCTTTCTTTCTCTGTGATTCTCTTCTGGAGCCCCATATATTTCTGCACCTTGGATAGCTTCTCATATCCAAGCAGGTTTCCTCTTTTGAGGATTCTTCTCCTGAGGTGGATCTACAGGTTCTTGTGGTTATTCAAATTCTCGATCTTCTTCTTGAACTTCTTCATTCATGGTTGTGTCATGAATTATGGGTGCTTCTGCCTCTTCAGGAACTTCAACAGGTTTATTTCTAGATTTGTTGTAAGCTGTGTCTTCGTCAAATGTTACATCCTTGCCGATGTCAATCTTCTTGAATCCTGGGAAGTGTATTCTGTAAGCCTTCGATCTTTCATAGTATCCCACAAATATGCCCTTCTTTCGTGAAGGATCTAATTTTGTTCTCCTCTCTTTTGGAATGTGAGTTTATACAGGAAAGCTGAATATTCTAAGATGGCTAACTTCTGGTTTATTTCCAGAGAAGACTTCTTCAGGATTCTTGTTCTCGAGTACTCTGTGTGGAGTACGGTTATGTACATACACCATTGTTTTTGCAGCTTCTGCCCATAGATGCATAGGTAGATCTTGATCATGATGCATTGCTCTTGCAGCTTCCATGATAGTTATATTCTTCCTTTCTGTAATCCCATTCTGTTGTGGATTGTATGGAGTGTACAACTCCCTCTTAATCCCTGAGTCTTTGCATAACTCTTTGAATTCATTTGATGTGAATTATCTGCCATTATCTGATCGAAAGGTCTTGATCTTATTTTTAGTTTGGTTCTCGATCAAGGCTTTGAATTCCTTGAACTTGTTGAATACTTCATCTTTGTTCTTCATGAAGAAGATCCATGTATTCCTATAAAAGTCATCCATAAAAGAAACATAGTATACATACCATCTTAGTGAACTTGATGACTTTTGACCGCATACATCAAAGTGGATGATTTCCAAGATTCCTTTTGCTTTTCTCTCGCTACTTGGAAATGTCTTCTTTGTGTTCTTTCCTTTTGCACATCCTTTGCAGACCTTATCATGTTTTGCTTCAATTTCTGGAAGACCTTCAATAGCTTTGCTTGCAAGTGGTAGTTCTATGTAATGCACATGTGCAAGCCTTCTATTCCAAATCTCATTTAGCTCTACTGTGTCATGGACTAAAGCTTGTGCTGGATGGCCCTTTAATTTGTATAGACCTCCTTCTTGTTCCCCAATCGCTACTGCATTATCAACAGTCTTTCCCTTTGTCCACATGATAACTTGGCCATCTATAAATTCAACCCTCATTCCTTTTGCATTTAATACAGATATGGAGAGGAGGTTCTTCTTTAGTCCTGGTACAAACAATACTTCCTTCATTGTCATAAACTTTCCAAAGTCTAGCTTATAGGAGAATTACCCACTACCTTTTATTGGATACTGGTAGTCATATCTGAGCTTCACCTTGTGAGGTGATTGATGTTCTGATAGTTTCATAAAGGATTCCTTGAATCCTATCATATTTTTTGAAGCCCCACTATCTATAAGCCAATCATTGCTTATGTGAGTAATGTTTCCCATGACAGTGGAAATCAAAACATATTCTTCATCACTGGAAGAATCTTCACTTTCATATCTGGTTCTCTTTTTGGAAGGTTCATCATCCTCTGTAGCATGAGCATGATGTCTTCTCTTGTTTCCCTTCTTCTTCTGAGAGTTAATCTTGTTTCTAGGATAGTCTTTTGCAAAGTGTCCTCTTTCATCACATGTATAGCATCTTAATTTAGATAAGTCCTTTCTAATGTTATCTTTATGGTGAAAGGTCTTACCTCTGGAGTGATGAGAGTTTGTTCTTCCTTTCTTAGAGTGAATTGTGAGAGATTGATCTTCACTTCCCATATTCTCTTCTTGAGCTGCTATCTGAGCTTCTTCTTGAGAGAATTCTTCCCACAGTCTACTGAACTTGAATAACTTCTTTCTGCCATAGATTCCTTGAATAAAGGAGTCCCATGATGTAGGGAGACCACTCAAGGTGGTCATTACAATCTCTACATTTTCCACTTCTTCATCTACTGCTTCCAGTTTCTCCTTGATCTGAGAGACCCCTATAAAGTAAGACTAGATGGTCTCTGCATTCTGAATCTTTACATTCTTCAGTTGGTTTCTCATAGTCATCTTCTGGTTTATGTTCTTACCTTCAAACAATTTGGTTAGGGAATCAAACATAGATTTAGGTGTCTTTAGGGAGGACACCTATGGTATGAGGTGATCCTTGATTGAATTAGCAATGATCCTCTTTTCCATAACCATCTTCTTCTTGTGTAAGGCCTTATCCTCATCTCCTTCTGGAACTGAAACCTCCTCACTGATATAGGAGTCCAAATCATTTTCTTCTAGGAGCAGGGAGATCCTATACTTCCAGGCTCGGAAGTTATCAACTCCCTCAAGCTTTTCACCAAGATTGGTATGATGAGACATATTAACTGAGAACCTCAAAAGATTTAGATCTTACCAGGTCAAGATGTCGTATCTGGATTTGGAGCTGAAGTTCTGCAGTGCTAGTTCAGGAGTAGATGAGGGTTTTGATTTTCTGTAGTTTTGTCCAACCAAATGCTTTGATATTGATCCCTAACTTTTATTTTTGGGAGGAGATCAATCTAGGCCTGGGCTCATTGAAAAATTCCACTTCTGTGAAAAGCCCTAATTTTTAGCAGTAGTGTCAGGTCCAAAACTAAAAAACCTCCGAATTTGATTCTTCTTCGATAGAAACATGCACCCTAGGGAGGAGATTTATTCCAACCTTCTTTTACTGAAAATTTGTGGAAAGAGATCCACAAAGTAGGAATCCCTAGTTCCCGCAGCTGCACAGTGTCTTCTTCTTAGGTTAGCTTTGATACCATGTTAGATTTTTAACATTAAGCTAGCATAACATTAGGATCTTTAACTAAGAGACCAAAAAGAACAACAGTCAAACACGAGTGACAATGAACACAATGTTTTTCCTTATGGAAACCATAAATGGAGAAAACCCTGCAACTTCCTCAGAGATAGAATCAGCACCGAAAGTAAAATGCCAAAATAGTAAGATGATCACCCGACAGTAGTAACCTCTTTCTTCCTTGCCCCAGCGTCTTTCTCTTACTTATCTATGCGCTACAACTGAGTGTGAGTGATTGTGTGATAAAAAGAGAGCCTAGCTCTCTATTTATACTAATTCTCGACTTGACTAAACCCAACTAGGGCCGACTTCACTAGGTAAGTATAATAAATCTAGTGCCCCGAAACTGCGAGGACATTAACCCTTGATCAATAGGATTTTTACCCACAATGACTTGTTTTTATTATAGAACCTCCCGATGGGAACATTGGGGCATGACATAACTCAAGAACATATCAAAATAAACATCTGGTTACAATACATAAGAAATACAAGTGAATACATTCTAAAGTTACAATTTTATCAACAGTTAAAACATCAAGAGCATATAAGATAAAATACATCAAGAATACAAAGGAGCGAGACCAATATACGTGGTTCACCCCAAACTTGGGGTTACGTCCACCAACTCAGTTATATTCTTTATTTACGAAATTGACATTTGAATGTATACAAACCACATCATATTTGATGTGTCATCCTTTTCTCTTTCTTTAGAGTTTCTCATATAATTGAAGAGAACCTTTACAGTATCAACTGGAGACCCATCAACCCTAAAGGTATCTTTAAGAAAATATGTGAGTAAGCATGGCCTCACCTTTTAACAATGATCACTAATAACATGGGAACACAACTTTTAATAATCTCAAGGAATTTGAGTGTTGTAAATTGGAAGGGAAAGAGAACAAGCTCACGTAGTGAAAACAATCCATTTTATCCAAGTATAGGTATGTGTTGTTTTCCTCTAGTAAGCCACTTCTTCCTCCTAATGAGGTACCCTTACATAAGTACTACTATAATCTTTAACATAGTATTTCCTGAAAGATATATCCATTACTGTCGATAACAAATCCTTGCGCACAGTCATATTACAATAGCCTCTAAATAGTAAGAATTTAACTCCCAAGACAAAGAGTGCTCATTTTTTTTCTTTACCACACTTAAGTAATCTATTATTTAACTTTAACATAAAATCATACCAAACTAGTAGGAAGGGAATACCATAATTTTCAAGGGGTATTCCTATGCTATACACTCTAATCATTGTAAGACAATAAGTAATGCTAGCTCCAAATATATACCAGGCCATAACCCACAGCACTGGAAACATGAAAAACACAGTCCACATAAAAACCGCATTCACAACCTTTCCACGCTAGAATCATGCACATAAATCCGATCTATAATGTTTGGGAAATGATATGTAGTGATTGGATCTATGTTCATGAGGATGCATACGGTTTAGGGAACAATCCCACGCATACCATGAAGTTGACATCATATCTTAGGCACACTGTCAGGGAACAATTCCCTCACACATAATAAATCATAATAACGCATACAATAATCAAAATATGCGCAATGCATCTCTTAAATCGTGTGCAGTATCTAGATCTATAATGTATACATTTAAGGGCCATGCACCTCCATAATGTTAATTGCATTTATGTTCATAACAATGCATAAAGTTTAGGGGGCAATTCTCTCCCACACTTATCACCGAATATGGGGACATTAGGGAATTTAGGTGGTTGTATTTCAATACATTTTGCAGTGATCCGATTTTAATATCTTAAAGACAGTAAAACAACCACAAAATTCTAGATTCATACCAGGTCCAACCGACAACATAGGAAGGCATGCAAACACACAGTCTAGACAAAATTGCATACAGATAGAAAACAAAGACAAAGGCAGTCGTGGACAGATCTGTACATCATACTAAACAATGCTCTCTACGAATTGAAAACTAATCAAGGATATTGTGGGAATATCTCTCAGTTTTAACAATTATTTCTATTAATAAAAACCAACAAAGGAGATCTTTGGCAGATCTATCGTAATTTTAAATAATGCTAACTATAAATTGAAACCTCATAAAGGAAATCATGGGTAGGTCTATATCTGCACATCACATACATACTAAGGAGATCATGGAAAATCTGTCAACGTTTTAAACAATGTTTTATACACATCAAAACTTCATCAAGGAGGTCATGGGTGGGGACATATATTGGACTTCAAAGGATCAACAATGATCCATAGTTTATAGGGAAAAATATCTACATCGTATACAATGCAACAAGGATTCGAAGTGTTAGATTCCTAGATACATATTCAGAACATCGGACAAAGAAATAAAAGCATACATAGATTGTATGGATCTGTAATTAAAATCTATCAAAGATATTGTGTAATTCGAGATCTGGAGTTAAGATCAAATACATGTAATAGATCCCATGCATTTCACAACTCAAACTCACTCACATGGTGAAAATATGTACATGCCTAAGGTAGATATGAATGAGTCAGTAAAATGCATACAACGACTGAAAAACCACGCCAAATGTAGATATGAAATAGTTTAACAAATGCATACAATGATTGGGGAATTACACGCCCAAAGTGGATCCGTAACAATTTAAAAATGCATGCAACAACAGGAGTACATACCCAATTGCTCGATGTGTAAGGTCATCAACATCCTGCAAGATGGAAGTGCATGCTGTAATCTATGTCTAGGAACGCCATAATCCATCGATGGAAATGCATATGAATATCAGATACGTCAAAAATTCTCCCGGTTAGCGAGTTAGGGTCTTGAACCCCCATTTCCCCCCCTCTTCCTTGCGTCTGCCTCATAATTATAGCATGCGGTGGATTTACCTCCTGGTTGGCATTTTTCCCCCACTAAAAAAATGTTTAACGTTCGTATTCGTTATCGATACACCCATCCCACTCTAAAGGAATAAGTTTTGGAAAGATCTGACAAGGGCATGAAAGACCCCGACATATTCTCCAAAAATATCTCTTTATCCATCAATTACCCACATGCTTTTGCTCATAATCAAATTAGTTTAAAATTTACAACGAAAACTGAATCTCCTTGATTAGGAAAATTGTAAATCCCTAAATTAACTCACGCAGTATCCCTTCAGGATTTTATGTTTTTCATCAATTATGTTTGATAATTTTATATATCAAAACTATGTTTAGGGTTACTAAAAAAATGGTTATATCTATACATATATAAATATATATATCACCATATATTAGTCCATGTAAAAGTTACATTAACTTTTAATATTAATCGAGGTATGGTGATGACTATATCTTCCTCTCTACTTTGTCATAACGTCGCTTAATAATTTAGTTATTAGGTTTTTTCCCCTTTATGTTGAGGTTTATATAATGGTAAACTTCTTATACCATGGATTAATTATATTAGAATTAAAATAACTAGGCTATCGGATTTTAATTGGGCTAATTATGGCAAAAATAGAAATCCCAATAGGATTCCATAGTTAAGATGATAATTGTTGGAGGAGCTAGTTGGTGAGCCAACTAATTAGAGATTAGGTCGGCTGCATAAGGTCGTGTCAGTTGACTGAAATGATAGGTAGTTATATGTAACTATTTGTAAATCATATATATTAGGTTGTTGAGCCAGATGAGAACTTGGTTCAGTTCTGTGTTTCTATGGATCCTCATGATATAATATAATCTGTTATTCCACATCTATGTTCTTATCTCTTGTTTGTTATGTCTGTATAATTCAATGTGTATTATCCGGGTAACCCTCTATGACCTATGAGATTACAACATTGGTTCCATTGTTAGTAGTACATATCTGAGATGACTATAAGTAGATGATATCAAAACAAGAGATTAATAACTGGTGGGAGCGTAAGATAGAAAATTATTTGCATAATTACGTTAGAAGAAACAAATTAACCATTGCTCAGGTGAAGGAGAAATTCTTCACTGAAACTCATGAGAATTTCATAGAATTGGTACCCCAGCTTTTGAAAAATCTTCTGGATGAAAAAGACAGAAGCAACTAACGACCTAGAGTTCCTAGAGAAACTGATTCGTGGAGGATGAACAAACCTATCGGAGTGGTTTGAGAAGATCATCAATGAATTCTTTGAGGAGCAAGCCATAGAAGAAAGAACTTTTGTAGAAACCATTCAAAAAAAATTCTATGCAGATCTTACTGAGCAGTTCTTGTGCTCCCTACCGACTCTACTGTTCAAATTCCTGATAGAAAAA
This sequence comes from Pseudotsuga menziesii, assembly GCA_001517045.1. NCBI lineage: Eukaryota > Viridiplantae > Streptophyta > Pinopsida > Pinales > Pinaceae > Pseudotsuga > Pseudotsuga menziesii. The sequence continues at coordinate 483,232 of LPNX010068143.1, read as the reverse complement.
GGAGTGGGTCATATTGTCGAACCTCGTCTATCACTGCATGAACCGCCACCAAATTCTAGTTGGGCAGAGAAATAGAGAAAGTGGGAGAAATTCATTGCCAAAAGGGAGTGGGAATATTTCCTAAGCAAGTAAATAGAACTTTCCAAGCTTTCTAAACCGTCAGGTAGGATATGGGGGGGTAGTTGGTCATATGTCGGGGTAAAGTGAAGATAATTCTAGTCGAATAAAAGGAGATACCATCATCAGCAATAAAAAGTCAACCTAAAAAGGAAATCAAACGGACAGTGACACACAAAGGTACGGCGGATTTACAGAGAATAGAGAAAGAGAGAAGAGGATGAAAAGAAGGGAAGAAAGAAGAGAAAGAGCTATAGCACTACAAAGAGGGATGAATACTAGGGTGATAGACCATGAAAGAAATATTCCATATTTGGGTCATGACCAATAGGAAGAAGGCGTGGATGAAGAAGCATCACCCATGGAAGAAGAATTGTGGATAGAGCAACGTGAAGCTCTCCAAATAGAAGTTCCCCAGGAGATAAGGCCTCTGTCTCCAATGAATTCGAGTACCAGGATGCAAGCCATTGTCGAAGAAGACCTAATACTAAGATCTAGTCAGTTTGGTATATGGAGCCGACTAGAAGACCAGGTAAATGATGATAATCATCTAGTGATCTGTCAACTGGAGGAAGGAAAATGGGTCATGCTTCAGGCATACCCTTCCAACTGAAGTATCCACTTACTTTACTCGACACATGAAGGAGCACCCTCTTGCCAAATACAGATTTGGAAAATATAGAACAGTCAGACCTACAGATAAATAATTGTAGTTGGACATTGATAGGATAAGTCGACCCAAACTGACTGCTTGTAATAGAAGAAACGAAAAACAAAATGATTGACGAGAATGAAAGTTCCATTGACAAGAGTTCTACATAATGAAACAAGCAAAACATACCACTACCCCCACCACCACCACCCCCACCACCTCCACCTCCTAGAGGATATAGCGACAGCGATTCGACATGGGTCATGGATCAGCACATATCCCTCTATACGAGGGTGATGAATATCCTAGATAACATTGGTTCATCTATGAGTCGACATGGGAGGAAAATCATGTTACAGCTGAATATCGTTAGATGGCACAGTTCACTGGTGCCTTGAGGAAAAGAGCACTAACATTGTACATGACCTTTACTGAGAGAACCCCTCAAGCATCTAAAGCAAAAATTAAAGTTCAATTCTCGTCCTTCTTTAAAACTCTAGATGCAAAACATCTGGCAGATAAAAAGTTGAAAACAACATCGCAAAAGCCAACAGAGTCTGTCTGAGAATATGACAAACGTTGGAAATACCTCCTCAACCAACTGGATTACGTAATTGATGAACAACTATTAATTAAGTGGTTTATTCTAGGTCTATCACAAAAAATTCGGTGGCACGTAAGCTTGGAGACATTTGAAACGTACGAAGATGCGCTTACTAAAGCTCTGCAAGTGGAGATGGATGAATATTTCCTAGCATATCCCATGGATACTAGACTAGAAGAACAACTAGAAATCATGCAAAAATCATTGAAAGAGCTGAATGTTAAGAATTAGGATGTCTGGTGCACAAATATCTCAATGGCCAGACATGCTAAACATAACTGTGGACAAGACATAAGTCGACAGGACGTTTGATTTGTTCACACAAAGTGTTTCTGCGACATCTTCCAAGAACATGGAGAACACACAATGAAATATTTCCCGTATAACATGAAAAATGAAAAAGAATCTTGGTGTGCAATTTGTGAATTAAAAACTCACGCTACTGCCGACTTCCACTTAAACTTAAAGAACAGAAAAAACTACCAAGCAGTCTACCAGACAAACAGAGTTATGCAGAACAACGATAACAACCAGCGAAGCAATGATCAAAACCAATAAAATAATCAAATATATGAAGGTCGTCGATATGAAAGCCAGTTTGACAACTGTCGTGGAGGATATGGAGGTCGAGTTCGATTATTTGGGACTCACAACAACTGACCACGTCGGCCCATCCAGTGTTTCACATGCTATAAAGAAGGTCATCGATATGCAGATTGCCCATACAAGGACAGAACTGATTTAAAATTTTGTACTATCTATGGAGTTGGTGATCACTCATTAGAGGATTGCCCTACTATTCTTGATAAAATCAATAAAAATAAAAAACGTTAATGTCTTGGCATGCGTTCAAAAACATGATGTAATCAATACGAAGAATTTGCATATAGTAACCCGATAAGGGACAAAAATTGGGACTGATAATCCACGCATAAGCAAAATAAAAGAAAATAATGATTAACCTAACCCAGCTAAACAAAAACAATTGTATAAATACACAACGAGTATATTTAAAGAATTTGCTAGACAAGAAGAAGCTGATAATATTCAACAAAGCACAATTAAAGAATTAATACATTTAGTACAAGAGGATAAATCGGTATCTCAATTCATTGATTTATTGTATAATATGAAACACAACAATAATATAGAAAAACAAAAAAAAAAATTTACACTCGAAACCAGAAGGACAAAAGTGATGCTGACCCACTTGTTGACCTAGAAATTGAAGGATACCATGTTCGACAAGTTGTACTTGATTTCGGCTCACAAGTAAATATTATGACTCACGACACTTGGGAACAATTGGGTAGACCTTGACTATATGAGTCAGGAATATACCTCAAATTAGCCGACCAAGGACTGATTGAACCTATCAAAGTTTGGAGAAATGTCGATACGACAATAAAAGGAATATCGACCAAATTTGACTTTGAAATTATTGATCCTAATGAAGGATCCAGTTCCTTTCCAGGTTTAGCAGGTCGACCTTGGGGAATAAAAATGAAAGCGTCGATATATTTAGATAAAGAAAAGATAAAACTAAAGGGGAATGGATAGAAATTCATAGTACCTATCCATCCATCCCAAGGAGAACCTTGGATAGAGCATATTGATGAAGAAGTCGACATCCGGAAATTATATCAAATACAAAATAATGAAGACTACATAGAACCCAATGTCTATGGTGAACTTCACTTAGGCAATCAAGATTCAATAGGATACAACTGTGATGCATAATTATATTATTTGGAAGTTGAAAAATATGAGACACAAGAAAGAGGTTACTGGACCATTCAGATAGTACAGAAGAATCCAGTCTAATAATGTTTCTTAGTTTCCATCATCCCAAAAGTATTTGAAAAGAAAAGCAAGGAATACCCTACCTTAAAACCAGCAAATGTAAGTATCAAATAAATCCCAAGATACAAAGAAAGAGAATCACCAGTTATGCATATAGAACAAGTATCTAAAAACATTGGTGAACATGGCTGACTACAGAGCCTAGTAGAAACCTTCACAGGAAAAGTTGTTAGATGCTGGGATACCCATCAATCAATATTGCAGACATAGACAACAGCTTTAACTTACATTGTAGAAATATTTGGACGAAAGAAGCTAACCAAACAAACCCAAGTACCTATGTTCATCCAGGGGTAGGACCCAGAAGAACACATAAAAACATGCGAAAAAGAGTGGAAAATACTTGGGTATAAAGATGAACGTACATGGCCACACATGCTTCGATCGACGCTATCCGACTTACTAAAAAAATGGTAAAAAATGGAAGAAGAATGGGGTGAAACATTTCAATGGCATGAACTTAGAGAGAACTTCATCAAAGACTTTAGCTTTATACCACAAGACGAAAATTTAGTCAAAACTGCAAAACAAATCAAAGTGTTTATAGAAATGATCGAGAGAAACACCCTAAATTATGGTCGACAGACAATAACATGTAATAACATACAAACCAAGACAGTAACATAGTAGACAAAGACTACAAATGGAAAAAAAAAATCCTGAAGGGAAAAGCTTTCAATGGAAATCATACCATTTAGAAACAACAAAACCAATTCGCACAGTATTTAAAGTCGAGACAATCGACAAAGAATATACCGACCGAATGACTACAGCAGACTTTCCTGCTACATTTTCACAGTTTAAAGAAGGGATCCGACTAGCCAATGAAGCCAAAGCACCAAAATGGTTAGATTCCAAAGTAAAAACTAAATAATTTGACATATCAAATGATGATCGACCAAAAATGGCAAAAATTGGTGATTACTGGAGTGAGGAACAAACAACCGAAATAGTAAACTTACTAAAATAATTCCAGGATGTATTTGCTAGAGGCTACAAAGATCTCAAAGGTCTAGTCCATGAAATGGGTGAAATGAAGATCGACATTAAACCTGATGTCCGACCTGTAAAGAAGAGGCCATATAAATTAGCTCATAAATACAAAGATATAATCAAGAAAGAGATTGATAATATGCTTGTAGCACGAATTATCTACCCTATTGACCAATTAGAATGGGAAATTCCAATGGTTGTACAACAAAAGAAACACAATCTAAGAAAGCTATGGATCTGCGTCGACTTCAAAGAATTAAACAAGGTCACCTTAATAGACCCATTCCCAACACCCTATGCAGGTGAAATCCTAAATGAAGTCACAGGACATGAATGCTACACATTTACAGATGGATTCTCAGGTTACAACCAAGTACCAATAGCCAAAGAAGACTAGAAAAAGACAACATTCGTATGTGAATTTGGCTCATTTTCCTACAGATTTATTCATTTTGGTCTAAAAAATGCACCTGCAATATTTTCGAGAATTGTGGTCAAAACATTTCAAGAATATATCTACAAAACAATGGCAGTATATTTTGATGATTGGACAATATACTCTATGTTGTAAGATCACTGTAAATGGCTAAGGCTAATGCCGGAACAATGCCGACAAATCCAGCTATCTCTAAACATAAGGAAATGCATATTCGTAACTCCTATAGGGATACTATTAGGACACATTGTATGCAAAGAAGGAGTCAAGGTCGACTTTTCAAAAATAAAAGTTATCCTTGACTTAAAACCACCAGTGAACCCAAAACAAGTCAGGGTACTACTTGGTCATACAGAATATTACAGGTAATTTATAAGACACTATTCAGATATGACCTATCCATTGGAAGATATATTAAGGGAATATCAGGAGTTCGACTAGATAGATGAATGTAACATATCATTTGAAAAACTAAAAAGGAAGCTAGTAGAAGCACCCATTCTAAGGTTCCTGAACTGGTCGATCAAATTTTGACGTGCACATCGGTGCATCAGGCCTAGCAATAGGAGCAATCTTAACACAACCAAGGGACAACGGAATGGACTACCCCATAGTTTACAGTAGTGGAAAACTAAATAAAGCATAAAAAAACTATTTGACAACAGAGAGAGAAGCATTAGGAATGTTTTTTGCACTACAGAAGTATCGACATTACCTGCTAGCCAACCCTTTCATCTTTTATACCGACCACCAAGCATTAAAATACCTCATAAACAAACCATTACACCATGGAAGAATTTGTAAATGGCTACTATTATTCCAAGAATTCAAATTTGAAGTCATTGTTAGACCAAGAAAATTAAATATCAGACCCAACCGCTTGTCAGGAATCGACACAGGAGAGGAACCAACAAGAGTCTAAGACGACCTACTCGATGCACATTTATTTTGAATAGAAGTAGTTCCAGCAGAATTAGAGGAAATAGCTCAATTCTTAGAAAATGGTCAAGCACTAGAGGGAATGAGCACAAAAAAGAAACAAATATTAGCCATGAAAGATGCACCATATAGCCTCATAAATGGATTTTTATATAAAATGGGCCTGGACGACATCCTCAGAAGATGCATATTAGAACACAAAAGAGATAATATCATGTACGAAGTGTTTGAGACATTTACCACCATACACACTCATTTTGGTCAATTTGGCCTAGTTAAAACACTATCCTAAGTTTTATTGACTTAATTGACATCAAAGGAGCAGTCAATGACATCATCTTGAGCACACCCCTGCCTACCGTCAGTCAAGGAGGATAACTTAGCCTTCTCCTACATTCAGGGAGGCTAACTGGAGCACTCTGGGGGTGATTTGAGTGTCATAAATGCCCCATATTGCTAAATGATGGTTACAATCAGTTAAACAAAGCAGTGAAGGTTACTTCCTTCATTAAATTGATTATTTAATGAACTGGAGTCAACAGGGGCACCTCCAACCACTTCTGATGGTCAGTTACACTTTAGTTAACCTCATCGGGGTGTATTGGAGTCATTAATACGCTACCACTTGTTCGTTGGCTTACAGTGACATGTGTCTGAGCTACTTTCAGTTAGACTCAGTCATTTATTACACTCTGACTTTAGTTAGGGCTCAGTTGAGTCAATTAGGGTTTTGATCAGTGGTTAACTTGATTGTTGACTGTGGCTTACATTCAGTTAAGCTAGAATCACTCATTCAATTCGAATGACCTCCTTGGGAATTCGAATTTATTTGGAATTCATGCTTCCAACATGATCATTATATTGTATTATTCATTATTCATTTGATTATACAGAGCTCCTACTTCCATTGCAGAACCATTTTTTCCAATTTTATGATTATTTGTCTGTATTCTTTGTGAGACTTTGTTTTTAGTTCCTAGACCACTGTGACAAATTAATATGGTATCAAAGCTCACAGCGGCATGAGGTTAATATCTCTCAAAACAAGGTTTTTGACAGATCTTGCATGAAAATTAGCAATAGTTCAAAAATCCAGCACTGCACAAAAATCCAAGGCTTACCACTTAATACCCCAAGTAAAGAAATTGTTGATCAAGCTTGCTTGATTGACTATCCTGGGTGTGATGAAAGCCTAAAATGTGTAGGATGTCCAACTTTATGATGCCCCTTTTGTTGTGATTTTCAGTTCTTTAATAGGTGAAAGAATTTGCTCCAGCAAATTCAGATGGCTTCTTCCGTAGAACTCTTGCTTCATTCAATTTCCACTCATGGAAAGGAGACATGGAGATCCAGCTACGTGCCAAAGGAATCTATAGGGTCACTATGGACACTGAAGAAGAGCCTGATTCTATGACACACAAATCTAGGTTCTTGAAAAGGAATGATGGAGCATTCGAATTCTTGTGCCTCTCTATTTCTTGGGATCTTCTTTTCCATATTTCTCGATTGAAGACTCCAAAGGAAATTTGGAACAAATTGGAAACCCTAGATGGAAAGCAGGATGATTTGAGAGTATACCATCTTGAGAATGAGTTTATGTCTCTCTATCCTTCCAATTTTGAGACCTTGAATGACTTTTTCAAAAAGTTCAAGCACATTGTCTTACTATTGAATCAATGCAAAGTGGAGAACAAGGATGATCAGCTCATCCTTGCCATACTCTCCAAACTTGGAGCTAATTATTCAGTTTTTGTCTAGACATTCCATGTAGGGAATTTCACAACCCCTGGATGGAATATGCCTACACTCAATGCCTTCATTGAGCCCCTAATAAGTGAACATGATAAGCTTGTCCAGATGGGGATCATTAGATCCTCCTGTGATCAATCCCTTCATGTCTCAGGGCCCAAATATATGAAGGGTAATGGAAAGCAGTAGAAGAACCCAAAAACTAAATTCAAAGCTCCTAATCCTAAAGTTGAAAACCAGCACCATGATGAGTCTTCCTACTCAAAGAAGAAGAAAGGAAAAGGGCATCATGGAAAGGAAAAATTCAAGTGTTCATACTTTGGGAAGGGATTCCACCCTCAACATGCCTGCATGAAGAAGAAACTTCATGAAGCTACCTCTCTCCTTGAGAGAAATCACATCAATCTTCCAGAAATATTTCGGAGGGGAGATCAGCAAGATCAGGAACCACAACATGAAAGAGGTCATGCCCTCATGGAAAGCACTTCGAAGTCCAAAGCACTCTTGATATATTCTAGAGCTTTGAACCACATGATGGATGAAAGAGACTCCTTCTCATGTTTGGAGACCAACAAATCCATCCCATTCCACATGGGAGATGACTCCACCATCATTTCATAAGGACAAGGTACAGTTGATCTTGAGAATGGTTAGTTTTCAAATTTTTGTATGTACCATATCTGGCATCAAATATCCTGAGTGTCTATCAAATGACACATACAGGAGTTCCTAAGAGAGTATCCTTCAGCCTGAATGATGTAGAGATCATGGAAATTGCATCTAGGAAACTTGTTGCAAAAGGCCTTGCAAACCATCATGCAAAAACCTATGAGTTTTCCCACTTTGTGGCAGATGAAAAGCCCACCACACTACTGACTCATGGAAATTAAGTTAGTAGATTGTGTCATGAGAGTTTCAGCCATCTCAACTTCAAATACTTGTAGTAATTATATAAAAAATCCTGGTTGAAGGCCTACCGGTCATCAAGGCAACCACTGAAATTTGCAAGGGATGTGTTGTTGGAAAGCACCCTGAGCCCAAGTTCGATCGGGGGAAGGCAATGCGAGCTACATGCATCTTGGGAATGATACATTGTGATATCATAGGTTCCATTCCTATCACATACATGAATGGATCAATGTATCTTCTTACTTTTATTGATGATTTTTCCAAGTACACATGGGTCTTCTTTCTCAAAAAGAAGTCTGAAGTCTGTGAAAAAATCACTAAACTGAAGGCCTTGATCGAGAATGCATCTATCCAAAAGATCAAGATATTGAGATATGATAATGGTAGGTATTATATCAGTAATGAGTTTCTGCACATATTTTTCTAAAGTGATATTCAGGTCCAGCATTCAATTCCCTACACTCCCCAGCAGAATGATGTAGCGGAAAGGAAGAATCGATCTCTCAAGTAGATGACCACCTGTATGTTGGAATCAAATAAGTTGGATTCAAATTTGTGGGCTGAATACATGCATGATAAAGAATATATTCAGAATATATTTCCACACTCATATGTGAAATTGAAGACCCCTTTTGAATCATACTTAGGACACAAGCCAGATGTGTCAAACTTGCGGGTGTTTGGGTCCACTACATGGGCCTGAATTCCACTTGATAAAAGGAGGGATTTGCAACCACAAAGAATAGAATGTCTATTTATTGGGTATACTAATGAATCAAAAGGTTTCAAGCTGTTTTATATAAAAAAAAATAGATCAACATCGAAAGGAGTGTCAAGTTCGATGAGCCTCTTCAGGAGGTGGAACTAGTGAAGGAGAAAACTGATGAATTTCCTTCCTATTCTATTGAATATTTGGATGATGAAATTGGGGGTGATGAACATAATTTGGATCCTAATATTTATGATATAATTTTATAGCATACATCAGTTTCTGAATAAAAAACTAAAATACAAAATCATCTCCCAACATGGGCTCGAAAAACACTCTCCTACGCAGGAGATTACATTGGAAATCTAGATGATCCAAGGAGAACTAGGTCTGATTTCCAAAGAGCAGATATTGCACTCTCTTGTAACAATTATTTGCTGTATGAATATTGTTAATTGATTATAATTTAAGACCCAAATTCCTACTACCATGCTCATAAGGATCCGAGATGGCAAGTTGCCATGGATGAAGAGATGAATTCTTTTCAGAAAAACACTACTTGGGAGCTAGTTTCTCTTCCTCTGGGATGAAAATTGGTTCAATGAAAGTGGGTGTCTTGGAATAAGGTTGCTGCATATGGAAGAACCTATAAATATAAGGAAATTATGGTGGAAAAATGATTCTCTTAGGTCCAAGGTGTGGAGTACATGAGACTTTTGCACCGGTTGCAAAAATGGACTCCATCCGCCTAGTTTTGGCAATTTCAGCATCTAAGCACTGGAAAGTGCATCATATGGATGTTAAGTCAGCCTTTATACATGGAGATATTTATGAGTATATATACATGAAGCAGCCTGAGGGATACATCTCTGATCCATATTTGGTTTGCAATCTAAAGAAGTCATTATACTGGTTAAAATAGGCCCCAAGAGAGTGGTATTCCAAGATGGATGCCTTCCTTCTCTCACAAAAATTACAAAGGTGTAGATCAAATCCAAATGTGTATATACAGTAGAATTATGTTCATTTAAATATTATTTTTTTATATTTTGATGACTTACTGATCACAGGAAACACAGTTGCTTCTATTTCAGTCATCAAAACTACTCTCCACAATGCATTTGAAATGAGCGATTTGGGGCTCTTAAAACAATTTTTGGGGCTTGAAATTGAGCTAAATTCTGATGGGATAATGGTAAATCAGTCCAAATACATATCAAACTTGTTATTCAAGTTTATCATGACTGAATGTAGGCCTGCACCATTCCCTTTCCTTTCAGGGATCAGCCTTGAAGAAGGAAAAATCACACCTCCCATGGACTGCACTATTTATTGACAGCTGATTGGTAGCTCGTTGTACTTGACACATTCTCAGCCTGATATCTGTTATGCCATGAATTATGTATCAATATACATGAATCATCCCCATGATATTCATTGGAAGGCAGCCAAGAGGATCCTCCAGTACATTCAAGGAACCAGGACCTACGACATTGACTATGCTACAGACTCCAAGCTAGAGCTGGTTGGATACACAGATTCTGATTGGGCAGGTGATTCTATTGATCAGAATTCTACTTCTAAATATGTCTTCATTTTTTGTGGTGGCCCCATTTTCTGGTCTAGCAAAAAGCAGGCTGCCATAGCATTGTCTTCAGCAGAGGTCGAGTATCAAGGAGCAGTGAATGCTTGCATCCAAGTTGTTTGGTTGCAAGGCATTCTTTCATAGTTTGATATTGGTAGTAATTTGTCCATTGTCCTATTTTGTGACAATAAAAGTGCTATTAATATATCCACAGATCCATTTACCAAGCAGAGGACCAAGCATGTAGAGATACACATGCACTATATCAGGGAGCTAGTGCATGACAGGACCATCATTCTGCAATACTACTTGACTAATGAGCAGATTGCACACATCTTCATCAAGAGATATTCAAAAAATAAGTTCACTTACCTTCGTTCACTGTTAGGGGTGAGTTCATCAGGGTGATCCAACTACTTTTAGTGTTCAGCTTGAGGGGGCGGGGGGGGGTTCCCACTGGGTTTTCCCTCTTTTCCTCACTTAGTTTTCTTTTGAGCATTGTTTGATTTTCAGTATTGTATAGGGTGACCTATGGCCTTAGTTTCCAGGGCCCTAGCATTCTTATGCATTTTATTTTTTCTACTCCTCCTGAGTATAGATTAAGGGGGGGTGTTGGAGACATTTACCACCATATACTCTCATTTTGGTCAATTTGGCCTAGTTAAACCACTATCCTAAGTTTTATTGACTTAATTGACATCATAGGAGCACTGGATGACATCAGCATGAGCACACCCATTCCTACCTTCAGTTAAGGAGGCTAACTTAGCCTTCTCCTACATTCGGGGAGGCTAACTGGAGCACTCTGGGGGTGATCTAAGTGTCACAAATGCCCCATTTTGCTAACTGATGGTTACAATTGGTTAAAATGAGTAGTGAAGGTGCCTTCCTTCATTAAATTTATTATATAATGATTATTTAATGAACTGGAGTCAACAAGGGTGCCTCCAACCACTTATGATGGTCAGTTACACTTGAGTTAACCTCATCAGGGTGCATTGGCGTCATTGATGCGCTACCACTTGCTGGTTGGGTTGCAGTGACATGTGTCTGAGCTACTTTCAGTTAGACTCATTCATTTATTGCACTCCGACTTCAGTTAGGGCTCAGTTGAGTCAATTAGGGTTTTGATCAGTGGTTAACTTGAGTGTTGACTGTGGGTTACATTCAGTTAAGCTAGACTCACTCATTCAATTCGAATGAAATCCTTGGGAATTTAGATTGCTTTGGAATTCATGCTTCCAGCATGATCATTGTATTGTATTATTCATTATTCATTTGATTATACAGAGCTGCTACTTCCATTGCAGCACCATTTTGCATATTTTATGATTATATGTCTGTATTCTTTGTGAGACTGTGTTTTGAGTTTCCAAACCACTCTAACAAATTAATACGAAGCACACTATCGACTGGCAGGAGGACATTTTCAAGCAGATACAACTCCCAAGAAAATCCAATAGTCAGGGCTATGGTGGCCAACACTATATAGGGATTGTAAAAAGTTTGTTAGCCAATGCGACAGATGTCAACGACTGGATTGACCTCTGCCTAGTATAGAAATTCCCTTGATATCAATAAACCCAAGTTTGACATTTGAAATTTGGGCCATCGAATTCATAGGACCATTCTCAATACCAGCAAAAAGAAAAGGTGTAAGGTACATAGTAACTATAGTAGAATATGTAACCAAGTGGGCAGAAGCAGAACCAGTCGACACATGTTCTAGTGAGATAGCTGCTAAATTTATCTACGAAAATTTAATTACTATATTTGGGTGCCCAATAACCCTAATCAGTGACCAAGGTTCACACTTTATTAAAAAAACCATCAAAACACTAACAGACTAGTTCAAAATTGACCACCAACGTAGTACATCTTATCACCCTCAGTTGAATGGAGCAATCAAGGCATTTAACAAAACATTAACAAGGGGCCTAAAAAAAATATGCAATACCAACAAAGATGATTGGAACAAAATGATACCTATGGTACTATGGGCTTACAGAGCAACATACAAGCATTTGACTGACCAAACACCATTCCGACTAGTCTATGGACAAGAAGCAGTTGTTCCACTACATTTTCGATAGTAAACACCTATCATAGCAGATATTTTACATGTCAATGTTGAAGAAGGAAGGAAGGACCGACTGATGCAATTAAGCAAGCTAGAAGAACACCGACTGATTTCTCTACAACATCAAGAAATCCAAAAATAGTAGCAGAAGGCTTGGCATGATCGCAATATCAAAAAAAAAAATCTATCGGCAGGGGCCTTGGCCTTACTATAAAACAATCGAGTAAAAGTAAAACCCAAAAAGTTACATACATAATGAATGGGACTTTACATTGTCGAAGAGATTCATGGCAACGGATCAGTCCGACTAAGGATGTTACAAGGAATAATATTTCAGAAACTTGTTAATGCTGCCCGACTAAAATGTTACAAGAATTAAAACAAGTTCCAAAAAAAAATACATATAACGCCCATAACTGTCAGACAANAAAAAGCCTAAAAACAACAAAACAGAACCAACACCCATAATCCAGGCTGACAGAAAATTTTGAAAAAAATAATAACCAGTGCTTTGACAATCGACATCAAACCCATTGACATACTGCCATTGACCACTCACAAGATCGACATCGATCAACGACCCCGAAGGTCAAATCACACCTTCATGACTGCGGTCAGAAGGAGCGCCAAAATAAAATCACCATTAATGAAAACTCTAGAGATCATGCTAGACCATCACTTTTTCCATTAATACATCCATCGAAAAAAACATCACCCGCTCCACCTATCAATATCGGACAAAAAAAGATCATTTACCATATTTTGAAGAGATAGAGCAATTCAGCAGTCAGAAAATTCAGAACCAAGAACCTGTAAGAAAATTCAACCAAGAGATTGATGAGATGGCACCGAAGCAAACCAAAGCTACAGATGCAAAAAAAAAGAACTACAATTAGCAGAAACCCCATTGATGAGAAGGTTAATAAACATCAAGAATGCCAAGGTACAAGAAACCTCATGGGTGAAAACTTGGGCTGAAATCAGGGAATGGGCCTATGTCGACAAGAAACCAACACAAGCAGTAGAAAAGAAAAACCACATCTCCATTATGAACTACATGAACACACCTTTCATGGCGAGTTTTGGAGGAACAAAAAAAACAACGGTAAAACTCATTATCAACCAATACCACAACGAGAAATTTTACTTCAACAGGCCAATCGAAATTTCTGGCGAAGTCATATACAAGCTGATTGTCTTTCAAACCAAGCCGACCCAGTCCCTATCGGCATAAAATAAGGACTGGTATAACAATTAACTAGAATGCCATCAAGAAAAAATTTAGAATGGCTAATGATTAGTCATATACGATCCTGGACGCCACAAATCATGGCCAAAATCATAGCAACAAGGCTCACCCCTACATGTCAAGGGAGCGACCTAAAGCTGGATATGTTAGAAGCGACAGACACAATAGCAGAAACAAGAAAAGTGTACAGATGGGCTCAGTGTGTCACCGGCATGCTCAAAACTATCTATGAGAAATGCAAGGAGTTGACCGGGATCATAAGGTTCCCATCGCTAATAATCTAGACAGTGATGTACCACTTGTGTCCTGTTGGGGACAAACACTTCCAAGAACCAACAAAAATCCACATGTGGAGGTTCAATCAATTTGTGCAGACTGGAACATTGAAAGAATTAGCAAATGGAAAAGTACTTTTGGAAAACTGGTTCCAAAACTTGAAAATCCAAACGACTAGATGGAGGGTGCCTCAGAACATCCAAGGAAGTCTACCGAAAATAACAGACATCCAACTAGAACTATACCACACTGCAATCTGGTATATGCAGGGAGAAAAATCAAAATCAAAACCTCTCGACTATTACCCAACACTCGAAGAGATCTTCCACGAGTTAGCTCGACAATCTGACACAATGCTATCCATACTAGCAAAGGCTAAGGAAGTAAACCTAGCAATTGAAGAACCACTGACAGACCAGGATAAGGAAGAGGACTATGAACTTCAAATACATGTCATCACCTTCGTGTCGGAGGAAACACTAGCACAGGATACCAGCAGACTACAATTAACAATCATACCACCAACGACCCAAAGGGGAAGTACACCGACAAAGCAACAGGTAATCAAACCAGCTGAGAAACGTATCAGTCTAGTTCACCAACAGGAGGGAGGAGAAGGACTAGAGGAAGACATGGAATTCGACAACCCAGAATATGATATAACCAAAGACAAAGTCAGAAATTGAGCAAGGGAAATAGCAGCCGCAAGGAAAAGACAAATCAGGCAAAAGGGAAGGGGAAGCGCAAGCTTATCCTCTCAGAATTATAAGATGAAGATGAACTAGTGGCTATGGTCATCAACATCATAGAAGACATTGTAGTAAACAAAGTTCCGATCGAGACGCAGTTCAAACACTTTGTCGAGTCAGGAGTAAAACAAGGTTGAGCGAAAAACGTAAAAAGCACAAACACATCAATGGCTGAAAATATTGTTGATTTATTTTCTAAAGCTCCACCCCCATCTCTAACCCAGATTACACAGGAATACACTGCACTAGTACCCACCATAAGCCAAGTCGACATTTGCAAAAATTCCATGCCAGAAACCTTAAAAGAGAGGTTTGACCAAGACGATGATTTCTAGGAATACATTGAAAAATTGCCTGTACTACTCACCTCTGTCTAGAGGATCACCACAAAATGTCCACTGATTGCAGCTAGTGGATAAGGGCAGCTCTTCCCCCAAGAACCTAGACAAATACCCTAGAAACCAAGATTTGTGAGAATTATCAAGTCGATATTCTTGAGGAACCCCGACAATACATATCAAGTTGTGGCAAGTCAAACTTCATCCTTTATCCCTATCGACATCCCACACCCTCCATTAGCCAATGAGCCAGTAAGAGATGTGGAGTAAGAGAACCTAGAAGAAATCAACCGGTTGATCGACAACCTATTCTCTAACGACCCAGAGGGTTCACACCCACAAGTCGAGAACCCGACACCAACTAACAATATCCTCACTACAACAATTACACCCGACCATTCACCATCTACACCACCACTTCCCAATCCAAAACCATATGTACCTGAAACCTCTCTACCAAATCCCCTAGAGACACATCCAACTACAGATATCACCCAAGAAATTCAACTAGAAGTCCCACCGACCATTGAAGATCAGCATCCAAAAAACCCACCACAAGAAAATCAACCACAAGAGTGTTTACTCCTTGCATATGCACAGGCACAACAACAGACAGAACATCATAAACATAAGAGGAAAAGAGACATAAAGAAGAAGGAACACCAAAGAGAATCGCAGTCGACAATGGTACACATTAGCCAACTTGGATCGACTACAGTAGTCGACTTAACAGAGCTAAAGGACATCAAGTTCGGACAACTCTTAGAAACTCTAGCCACTAAAGCAAAAACCAGAAGCCAAAATAGACGTAAGGAACTAGACGACATTGAGAATAAACAAGTCGAATTCCTGTTAAAATGCAGAAATTTAGCTCAATCTATAATACCTAGGCCGATGGAAGTTGGAACCGACAAGCCACTAGAAAAAAGCATATCAACTATTTGAGAGTGTGGTGGAAACCTTACAAGTACACATACAAAATAACAAAGAAGATCAAAAAGAAGAGACATCCAGGTTATTAATGCAATAGTACACAACATTCCTAGAATCTTACAAAGTGCTAGAATACCACATGGAAGAATCTGTCATTGCAGAAGAAGTACTCTGGGACTGGCCTACTTATTACGGACAAGTATTTCAGTAGACCCGACATACTCGAGAACAGATTCAAGCATTAGAAAAGAGAAAAATAACTGAAGAAGCACTGAGAAATACAATACAATATCAAATCATACTAGAGACAGCCAAACTACAGAGACTAGAAAGACAAGCATACCAGTGGGTGCAGCAAGCACTACCAAGCTTGGAGAAACTAGATACCATCTTCCTGCAGATGAAAAGACTACTCAAAATAGCAGAAGAAAAATACCAATTCATGGGACCCAACATGGAAAGAATAGTAGACCTTTCCATTCAGGAGAAAATGTTGACTTTATCAAGCATCGCAGCACTGACCATCGACATCCAGAAAGTACTACAAAGCTGGACAGAGTTTCAACATCAACTGGCCATTATAGTAGAAGCAATCGTCGAAGTATGCATACAGTACTGACCAACCATCTGACTGCATAGCCCATGAAAACAAACAATCAAGTAACTATCCCAGACAGTAAAAAAAATTTAGTACCTCCCCTGTTTCTTTGGGACAAAGAAAGATTTTGTTCTTGGGGGAGATGTTGGAGGAGCTAGTTGGTGAGCCGACTAAGTCAAATAGTCGACTAATTAGAGATTAGGTCGGCCACATAAGGTCGTGTCAGTTGACCGAACCGACAGGTATTTATATGTAACTGTTTGTAAATCATATATATTAGGCTATTGAGCCAGATGAGAACTTGGTTCAGTTCTGTGTTTGTATGGACCCTCGTGATATAATATAATATGTCATTTGACATCTATGTTCTTGTCTCTTTTATGTCATGTATGTATAATTCAATGTGTATTATTAGTAACCCTCTTTGATCTATGAGTTTACAATAATACTAAGACTATGGCAACAAAATTAAGGCTCCCTAACCATTCTCCATTTTCCCTCATGTGTTTAGTGGTCAGTCGTTAAGTTGCATTAATGTCTTAAGTTTCCTAATTCTATAACTTAGTGATTTAACTTATATAAATTACAATGTATTTCTGGTGGGGCCTTGACCTTGAGCTCCTCACCGGAAATACGTACCATATAGATTTCATAATTACCAGATATTTAGGGCATACAAGATGGATGTTACATCCTTTCCCCCTTAAAGATAACACTGTCCTCAGTATTCTTGTTTTTCAACAATTTCCTTCCTCTCTTGAGTC
The DNA here is from genome assembly GCA_001517045.1 of Pseudotsuga menziesii. Lineage (NCBI taxonomy): Eukaryota > Viridiplantae > Streptophyta > Pinopsida > Pinales > Pinaceae > Pseudotsuga > Pseudotsuga menziesii. The sequence goes on along the minus strand of LPNX010068143.1, from coordinate 465,689 downwards.
ATCTTTGCTTTCTTCATCTTTTCTATTCTGATCTCTTTCGATCCTTTATGACTTTTCGCAAGTTGCTATTTTATTAAAACTTGTAGTTTCATGTATCAAGATTGAGTCTTCATCTTTCAAAATTTAATAATTCAATTTAAAACATAAACAATGGATCCTTTTGCAATACCACAATTGTGATTCATGGAACATCTTCTAGTATTTATTTTTGTATCAATAATGTAATTGATTCATAAGTAATTCATATTTGGTCATCATTCTCAATTAGGACATCAAAATTCCCCACTCCTTTTTTCCTTTGAGGGATTTTTTTCCTACTCGGGTCTTACATTCAACAGTCTAATTTCTTAGAACATTAACACATTTTTCGTTCATTATAACATGGAGATGAAAATTTTCCCCAACAGCTTTGTTGATCATCAAACTCTCCCTGGAGTTCTTTTACAAATTCCCATGTGGACTTCCGGGCTATATCTGAGGATACTCTTCCTTTTGACTACTAATCATAATTTTTCTCCTCAATGACATCAAACAGCGTCATGTCTTCCAGATGTCGAGTTTTTCCTAGGGCTTGCTATTGATATATAACTCTTTCATGATTCCCCTCAAGCCTCCTCTCTTGATTCCAGGAAAACTAGGTAGAGTTAGATAATCAATTTACTTGCCACTTCATATGCCTAACACCAATGTGCTCACACGACAATACTTTGCCTAACACCATTGTGCTCCCATGGCATATATTCCTAACACCAATGTGCTTACATGGAAATCATTTTCCTAACACCATTGTGCTCCCACAGCATAAATTTTCCTTATCCATTTTTAATGTTTATTTCAATCTTTGACCATTTGTGACACCCACAACTTTGGCGCTTAACGTGACTTCATTGTCATATTACCGATTCGTGAATTGGTTTCACAACTAATTAAATATAATTAACATCTATCTATAAACACTAATTTCATCAATCTAATCAACATTACATATGTTGTAATGATTTGTACCTCTATCATCATCCAGGATTCATACAATCCTCCAAAATAATTTCTTACTCAATTTTGGGGAATTGAGTGCAACTGGTTTGTGCAGGTGAATTTTTATTCCATAATGTATCTTTTTATCATGACATTGAGCATAGCCCTCATAAAACTCTACAATGTTAGTACATAATTAACATAACCCATGGTAAATCCTTGTTTCATACAACCCTCGAAATATGACAGCTTATAATAAGTCAAAGTAAAACAACACTCATCCTTAGCTTCATTATTAAGAAAATGAATATAGTGTTCTTGGAAAAATCCTTCAATGTTAATACATAAATAACATAACCAATGGTAAATCCTTGGTTCATACAACCCTCAAAATCCGATAGCTTATAATAAGCCAAAGTAAAACAACACTCATTCTTAGCTTCATTATTAAGCCAGTGAATATAGTGTTCTTGGCAAAATCCTGCAATGTTAGCACATAACATTATTTGAAATTCATTCCTTTATCATTTTCAAATACTAATAGCAAAACATCTTCACTCATGTGTTCTTGGATAGGGACATTCCAATTCTACCCAATAATACTGAGGGGTAAGATGGATACGTGCAAAATATCGAGCCTTATTTGGTTCTATCTGCCTATTAGTACCCCTGGAGGAAACATTCTACTCTTTGTTGGGACCATATCTTACTTTGAGTAACCCTCTGCAAGCCATGAATACACACATGTTAAATTTTTTTATAAAACAATAATTGATAATGTTCTTTACATGAAACAGTTGGTTTAGAACACCATTCCCCCTAAATCAACCCACGCTTTTCGTAAGAATTTCAACGTTGATGTAACACACTTGAAATCTCACAGGCGTCAAAATAGCCAAAAATGTTTTATCCCAATAGGATTATGATGAAATATATTAGATCATGTTTCTTACATATGAGTATATAATTTTTCTCTCTCACTTTCTAACACGACAACATAATCATAACAGAGTACGCATTGATACATTACTTGTGTTATCTCATATTACATGGAATTATACCAATACCCTAAGGGGTATTGTTTCGCTAGGTTACCCTCTCTACTTCCGCGGTTAATAATTTAGCATCAGTATTTAAATTGCATTATGTGTATAAGAATTGTTCGTAACATTACATTGAAAAATTACTAATTAGTTCTAACCACAACTTAAGATAAGCCTAACATTTCTCATGCCTACAACTTCCTTATACATGAAGGGTGTCTTAAAATTTTCCTCAAGCAGTGATGATTTCTACGTTACACAATACTTAGGGTTTTGGGATTCTTTGCAAATATTTGACAAGATCAAATTATTTTCCCAAAGTAAGTAAACACATGATTTCATTATTTCCTAGTAATCATTATTACCATTAATGTTGTTATAACTGTTAACATTCATTGCTAGGAACCTGTGAATTTTCCTTTCCTTAAGCACCCATAGCTTGTTACCCATTCTAGTTGGTGCCTTATGTTTAACAGGTTTCCATTAGTATGAGGATAAGTATTTATTGCTAGAGGTAATTCTAAGAAAGGACTATCTTCCTTAATAAATCAGGAGTAAATTTTATAGTCCAGCCCCCATGGTAAGGGTGTAATATAAACATAACCTTTACGAAAAAATGAAATAATTTCTTGCGCATTTTTTTTTTTTAACCCACTGATAATGTAATATCATACATTTTTCCTGCTATTTTGTTACCTTATCTTTTTAGTCACCTCCTTCCATCTTTGTCTTCCTGCTTAGATGACTTATTTCCTCATTCATCATTGCCATGCATCCAAAAAAAATTCATTAGTTTGGTTAGGTTTTAACATCTTCCTACTTTCTAATTTCATGCTAAGCCCAAATACGCCCAAGTGTTGTCACTTCATCTCTGATACCATTTTTAACATACCACAAAAATGATAAAATAATTTCCTTAAAGTAACAACAACTTATACCTTCAATACGACTACCCTTACAACTCTTTACTGATAGAACTAAGTCATTTAATAAATCAATCACCGGGAGGTGTTGGTCATTAAGACGGGACTTTCTGTCTACGAAATATCATAAGTGCATTGTAATAAAGTTATCCCTTTCAGTGCTTCCTAACATCCATATTTACGCACTGATTAATATGTTAGGAAGGGACCTTAACTAATATAATCTATCATAACCTCAAATAAACAATATTCCTTTCAGAACATTCATAAGGAAACATTTCTCATTCGTCACCATCTTTTTCATCAGAACACATAACTTAAAACATCAAGAATACAAATATATGATACATCAAGAGAATATAAGATAAAATACATCAAGAATACAAAGGAGGGAGACCAATATACGTGGTTCACCCAAAACTTGGGGTTACGTCCACCAACTCAGTTATCTTCTTTATTTACGAAATAGACATTTGAATGTATACAAACCACATCATATATGATGAGTCATCCTTTTCTCTTTCTTGAGAGTTTCTCATATAATTGAAGAGAACCTTTACAATATCAACCGAAGACCCATGTACCCTAAAGGTATCTTTAAGAAAATATGTGAGTAAGCATGGCCTCACCTTTTAACAATCATCACTCATAACATCGAAACAAAAATTTCAATAAGATCAAGGAATTTGAGTGTTGTAAATTGGAAGGGAAAGAGACCAAGCTCACGTAGTGAAAAAAATCCATTTTATCCAAGTATAGATATGTGTTGTTTCCCTTTACTAAGCCACTTCTTCCTCCTAATGAGGTACCCTTATATAAGTACTACTATAATATTTAACATAGTATTTCCTAAAATATATATCCATTACTGTCGATAGCAAATCCTTACACACAATCATATTACAATAGCCTCTAAATACTAAGAATTTAACTCCCAAGAGAAACGAGTGCTCCCCTTTTTTTTCTTTACCACACTTACGTAATTTATTATTTAACTGTAACATAAAATCATACCAAACTAGCAGAAAGGGAATACCATAATTTTCAAGGGGTATTCCTATGCTATACACTCTAATCATTGTAAGACAATCAGTAATTCTAGCTCCAAATGTATACCAGGCCATAACCCGCAGCACTGGAAACATGAAAAACACAGTCCACACAAAAACGGCATTCACAACCTTTCCACGCTAGAATTGTGCACATAAATCCCATCTATACTGTTTAGCAAATTATATGTAGTTATTGGATCTATGTTCATGAGGACACATACGGTTTAGGGAACAATCACATGCAGACCACGAAGTCGACATCATATCCTATGCACACTGTCAGGGAACAATTCCCTCACACATAAAAAATCATAATAACGCATACAATAACTCGAAATATGCGCAATGCATCTCTAAAATCATGTGCAGTATCTAGATCTATAATGTATACATTTAAGGGCCACGAACCTCCATAATGTTAATTGGATTTATGTTCATAACAATGCATAAAGTTTAGGGGGCAATTCTCTCCCACACTTATCACCGAATATGAGGACATTAGGGAATTTAGGTGGTTGTATTTCAATACAAATGCAGCGATCGATTTTAATACCTTAAAGATAGTAAAACAACCACAAAATTCAAGATTCACACCAGGTCCAACCGGCAACATAGGAAGGCATGCAAACACATGGTCTAGACAAAATTGCATACACATAGCAAACACAGACAAAGGCAGTTGTGGATAGATCTGTACATCATACTAAATAATGCTCTCTACGAATCGAAAACTGATCAAGGAGATTGTGGGAAGATATTTCAATTATAACAATTCTTTCTATGAATAAAAACCAATAAAAGATATCTTGGGTAGATCTGTCGAAATTTTAAATAGTGCTAACTATAAATAGAAACCCCATAAAGGAAATCATGGGTAGGTATGTATCTACACATCACGTACATACTAAGGAGATCGTAGAAAATCTATCGGTGTTTTAAACAATGTTTTCTACACATCGAAACTTCATCAAGAAGGTCATGGGCGAGGACATATATTGGACTTCCAAGGATCAGTAATGATCCATAGTTTATAGGAGAAAATATCTACATCATATATAATGCAACAAGGATTCAAAGTGTCGAATTCCTAGATACATATATTCAGAACCTCAGATAAATAATTAAAATCATACAGAGGTTGTCTGGATCTGTAATTAAAATCTATCGAAGATATTGTGTAATTCGATATCTAGAGTTTAGATAAAATACATGTAATAGATCCCATGCATTTCACAACTCAAACTCAGTCTCATGGTGAAAATATGTCCACGCCTCATTAGAGGAAATGTCAATTTAAAATGGGCCTTCCAAAAATAATACAAATTCCATGTCATCATGTATTAGCCAATCATAATGCTTTAAAATTCAAAAAGGGAGCACCCCCTAAACAATTTTTTAATATAAATTTGGGGATAGGTATCATAAAAAAAACTACTTTTTTTGTTCGTATTTTCAACATATCTCCTTTTCTTTTTACTCAAATTTCGATTGAGAGAGCTCATTGGATGTGGGATTAGACTACACATCCAATGAGTACCCACTCGACATACTTTTCACTAGCCCCGCTACCCAAAAAACAAGAAATACCTAAAAAAACATGATGATGATGTCATCATCACGTTTTTTAGGTATTTCTTGTTTTTGGGGTAGCGAGGCACATCAAAAGTATGTTGAGTTGGTACTCGTTAGATGCAAAATTTAATTCTGCATCCAAAGAGCTCTCCCAATCGAAATTTGAGTAAAAACACAGGGAGATATGTAGAAAATACGAACAAAAAAGTAGTTTTTTCTTTTCTTCCTCCAAAATTAATAAATATTATTTTATTATTTTAACTATTATTTTCAATAATTTTCCTTAGGAGGCCCATTTTGAGCTGAAATTTCCTCTAATGAAGGTAGATATGAATGATTCAACAAAGTGCATACAATGACTGAAAAACCACGCACAATGCAGATATGAAATAGTTTAACAAATGCATACAACGACTGGGGAATTACATGCCCAAAGTGGATCCATAATGATTTAAAAATGCATGCAACAACAGGAATACATACCTAATTGCTCGATGTGTAAGGTCATCAACCTTCTGCAAGATGGGAGTGCATGCCATAATCTATGGCTGGGAACGCCATAATCCATGGCTAGAAACGCATACAAAAATTGGAGATCTCAAAAATTCTCCCGGTTAGGGAGTCAGGGTCTTCAACCCTCATTTCCCCTGCCTCTTCCTTGCGTCTGCCTCATAATTATAGAATGGGGTGGATTCACCTCCTGGTTGGGAATTTTTTTCCCTCTAAAAAAATGTGTAATGCTCGTATCTGTTATCGATACACCCTCCCTACTCTAAAGGAATAAGTTTTGGAAAGATCTGACAAGGGCATTAAAGACCCCAGCATATTCTCCAAAAATATCTCTTAATCCATCGTTACCCACATGATTTTTCTCATAATCAAATTAGTTTAAAAT
>LPNX010068143.1:446997-458708 GCA_001517045.1 Pseudotsuga menziesii | reverse complement strand
TATATATATATATATATATATATATATGTCACCGTATATTAGTCCCTATAAAAGGTACATTACCTTTTAATATTAATTGAGGTATGATGATGACGATATCTTCCTCTCTACTTTGTCACTACGTCGCTTAATAATTTAATTCTTAGGTTGTTGCCCCTTTATGTCGAGGTTTATATAATGGTAAACTTCTTATACCATGGATTAATTGTATTAGAATTCAAATAACTAGGCTATTGGATTTTAATTGGGCTAATTATGGAGAAAATAGGAATCCCAATAGGATGCCATAATTAAGACGATACTACAACTACGACAACGAAATTAAGGCTCCCTAACCATTCTACTTTCTCCCTCATGGGTTTAGTGGCCCATCGCTAAGCTACATTAATGTCTTAAGTTTCCTAAGTCTATAACTTAGTGATTTAACTTATATAAATTACAAGGTATTCCTGGTGGGGCCTTGGCCTTGAGCTCCTCAACGGAAATGCGTACCATACACATTTCATAATTACTAGATATTTAGGGCATACAAGAGGGATGTTACAAGTGTTGAGAGAGGGGATATGGAATCACACTAAGTTTGTAACTCCCTTTTTTTAGCATTCAGTATGGGCTCTGGTAAGCGCTAGGAGTTACTGAAAAGAATTAATTAAATCAAGTGAAAATAACTCAAGAAAAAAATTAATCTTGTCTGACTTATTATTTATCCCCTAAGAGGAAAAAAAATAACTGGTCCAAACTTGATATACTAATTAAGGCAGCCTCACCTTAGGATCTCTAAGCTACTTGCATGTTGGAACCATCTCGGAGGGATCCGGATTAAAACTAGGAACAGTTTCGGGTCATGGTTGGGTGGAACATGGCAGTTCCCAAGTGATTCGGTCATCTATACAGAGGTCAGATCTGACTGTGAATTGTCAATGCTAGGTTATTGAGTGTGTAGGACTCAACCATTAAATGAGCTTCACTTTTCAAGTATGAGGTTCTAGACTACCTATTTCATTTCCTAGAATAATTGTTGTCTAGAGTATGCAAGTGTTTATATTATATGTTCTAACCCTATGTTCTTTTGTTTTTCCCTTTCAAATTCTTCGAGGGTTTACATTTTAAATTATAAACACTAGGCTGTAATTTATTTCCTCTTCTAGAATTATTAAAGGTTTTGTTCTTTCTATTTTACCTTTGAAATTTAATTCCTATTCAAACGTTTATCAAGGGTTTTGTTCTTTCCATATTACTTTCGTATTCTCTTCTACAACTTAAACTTTGTTCTTTTAAAACATAGGTTTTATTTCTAAAATTAGTTCCTATATATTTTATTTGTTAGGAATTCCTACTTGCTGATTTCATATTGCCCATAGAGCTTTGTTTAGAAGTAAATACTAGTTCAGGTCAAGCTTTAAACAAACTCAATTATATATTATAATAAACTAATATAATAAATAGAATCTAATAAAGACTTTATATATTATATCAAGTATAAAACATAACTGTAAATATTAATTTATCAATATTATAAACACAATATTTTTTATCTAAGAGTAACCATAAATTCCAAGTAACTAAGTTAAAGATAAAAACAAGCGAAGGCCTCTCAAGGTCTGTATAAAAAAACTCATGTTGATAAACAAGATAAACATTATCACTCCCCATTAACCAAATAAATATCACAAATCAATTAACGGTCCAAGTATTGTGACCATATAAATGGTCCACGATTTATAACATTAATACTAGCTACATTTACAAAAGCTTAGGAAGCAATACTATTATCAACATTATAAAACCATTACATACATAAACAAACAAACCCTCTAATATTATAAATAACATTATGTAAAATGCATATCTTAAGATGCAAAGCCCAAAGTATTAAAATCAATCGTAATTAAATACACAGTAGTCATTAAAAAAAACCAATATAATTGTACAAAGGTTCGACGATTGAATCCTGTGGGCACTTAAGCCCAAATGGAATCCATAGCTACCAAACTTTACCACTATACCCAGCCTAGGATCAAATCATGTAGGGTCCTCTCCTTTATAAAACCATAGTGATGTTTTCCTGTAGGATTCGATATCCTTTTTCTACCTCTTATCAACACATTGCAATTATCGAATGCCATGCTACATACAAAGTATATATGTAGGATGAAACAATAATAATCAATTATTTATAGAGAGGTTGTAAGACACATTATAATTTATACATGCTCTAATGTATGGCTTTGCCCTCATACACAACCCAACAGTCAACTAAAATAAATTATCAATGCTTTAAAACCCTGTCATGAAAATAACGAACAACAACATTTGCCGACGAAGGGTTTTACACCCAAAGTCAGCCTTACATTTCATTTACGCATCATAATTATAAACAGTAAGTATGCACCCATTTACGCTATCACAGCTACAATGCTGAGTTCCAGTTCCATTCACGACATGGCCCTAAGCCATAACGATGTCACCCATTGTCATCCTTACAAACAAAGTAAATATCAAAGGCAAATTTATACAGTTCACAATATTAACAACGACAAAAATCAAACACAACATATATTCATAAACCCAGTCGTTATATTTCATTAAAGAGTTTAGACAGGCATTTTCTTACTACCTTGCACCATTGCAAGCAATGGTGTTTCCCATGGCCAATATCATAACCAAAACATTAATTACAAAATACCCAGAGCCTGTCGAGAAGTTGCCGAGGCCTTTTCGCTACATAGAGTTCCCATTAATAAATCCATTTAGATCTAAATGATTTAGGCCTGAAGGAAAAATGAAAACCCCAACTAATGAAACCCCAATGCCTGTAGCATTCCAAATGCAAATCTCTTTTAAGTTACAGTCAACCCCCCCCCCCCAAACCCAAACGCATCCATTGGAACAAGACTAAAGAAAACCCATTATTCTATTATTTAGGGCCACACTAGACTTTCTCCCTAGAATCCTATTATTTAGGGAAACACTAGACTTGGAATTTTGACTAGGTGTATCAAGACAACAAGAATCCATTTCTTTATGTATTCTTATTTTCCAGTTGAGACCAATATCGCTCCATCTCCCGAAATATCCTTTAGCTACGAGCTTCCATCTGTTTTTTTTTTTTCCTTTAGATGTCTATCAATTGATGGGAGAGGGACAATACAATCTTCCAAGGTGAGTGGCTACATGAATTTGGGTCGTTCTTGTGAGAAACCATCCTAAGAAACCTCTATTTTTTTAGATGCGTTAAATTCAATATATGGTCACATGAGGTTATGAAATTCTTAATGGTTATTATCCAAAAAGAATTAAAATGGTGATTGATCAAACCAAAATTTCAACATACGGATATGTTACTATTTCTAAAATTATATCGATACTAATTTTCAAAGATATTTTATATTACATGATATTAAAAATGATAGGTCATTAAATTTAATATAGCCTATAATATTATATAGATAATAAATAATAATAGCTTGCAAAGATTTGTATAATAGATATTCTAAGGTTGAAATGATGGAACGAAGGGTGATTACGTGGAATCACTAGTGCATGCAAATTGATAGTATATAATGTTGTGTTATTTTTAATATGGTATTATGTAATATTATAATATATGTTCGTAATAATATAAAAAATTATATATTATAAGTTTTTAATACACATGTTAATGATCAAAAAATATGGCTATGGTGATATTGGTCAATGTAACATGGTGATGACTTAGTTCATGTGAATTGAGTCTATAAATTTGAGTGTACAAGTTAACAACAATATTGCACTTAGAGAAGAGGCTTTATGCCAGCGAACACATCCACCCACATATTAAGTTGTAGGACCTCACTGGATGTCTCTAGTTGTGCACATCATCAATCAGGTGGTTGGTGACATCAGATGCAAAATTTACCTCGCCAATAATGCATAAAGGAAGTTTAACTTTATAGTGATAAGGAGAGGTCATCACTGCATTATATGTATCATATTCTGCGAGGTCATGACTGTAAGAGGTCGAGGAATTGAAATAGTTACCTAAAACTCTGAGATGGGGTCAGGCCTCTACCTTTACTGCATAGGGATCTAAGGCTGTTTCTGGGTCAGCACCCCAGTTTAATTATAATTGATTCTTTGATTTTTTATAATATTGTTCTTGGTTCTTGTTGGAGCAGGGTCCCGCAGCTACAGAAGAAGATGCTAGTTTAGCGGATAGATAAGTTTTGGCGGAGAAAATATAAGATAGAGCTACGACGCCGTAGCACGTTTCCAGCTACAGAGTAGAGCTGGAAACCATGTAGAAGAAGACCTATAAGTCAAGGAAGACGACTATACGTGAGCGGCGAAGATAGGAGGGCTCAACAACCCTCATAAAGCCACTGCATTGAAGGCAGCGGCAAAGACAGGAGGGCTCAGCAACCCTCATAAAGGAAAAGGAGCAACAAGGATGAATCATTGAAGACGAAGGACAGAAAAGTGAAGCGGTGCACAGTACCCATGATCAGCGCTGGGAAGCATGGAAGACTGCAGAGAGCTGTGGTGTGATGGAAAGCGGCTACCTCAAGTACAGATATGGCCGACTATCACTAGTTAGGGTTTGGGTTACTATTGGGACAGGCCCACAGTGTTGTAATGGCAAGACCTTCGGGCTACCTACAAAGGGATGTATTTTGTATTGTAAAAGGGTTGGTTGGCATTTTGCACATTTTAGGCCATCCAGCTAGTCATATCATCAGTAGTTTGTTAGCTTACTGTCATTTTGTATTGTAACAATTTGCAGGGATTGACAGAGAGGGAAGAGTATATTGTAAGAGAGACAATATAGAGATAGAAAGAAGATCTAAGAGAGAAGATCTTGATCTGCATAAGCGGTGCAGCAGAACTGTGTTTACCTTCCCCTGAGCTATAATGAAAACACAGTTCTGTGGATGTAACTTCCATCCTGGAGGTGAACCATGTTAAAATCGTGTGTTATGTGATTGAATTATGTGTTATGTTACTTGTGCATTTATCTGTTATTTCATGAACTCTGTTTACAGTTTAATGAATGAATGTGTTAATCAGTTTACAGCAATATAGAAGGATAAACATAAGTTGAAGTCTTTGGCATGTTGTATGGGGGTTCATTTATGCTTTGCTTGAATGGTCACTAGTCACAGTGTTAAACAGTCTGTCATGTTGAGCCTTACGAGTCGACATGACCAACGCTAAGTGCGTTGAGCCGCGGGAGTAGGGTGTCGCAAGGAGGCGATACTGCACCGACAGAGGAGCTATGGTGCGCGATACTATAGGTTAAGGGCTTAGTGTTGGGAGGAATTTACGTGTCTCCTGGCGAGCAGCGATGTGATAAGGCAGGAGTCATCAAGAGACAGTGGAAGTTGCGCAACGTAGAAAGTGTCTGTGTAACAGTAGGAGGGAAATGTCGTGGCTAGAGGAGCTGCGAGACGAGGAGATCACGCGACGCGAGCAGAGGAGTCGCACAACGCGCAGAGAAAGAGACCTTGTAGTTAGAAGAGCTGCGAATCTTAAGAAAAGATGCCACAGAACCTGGTCCAAGACACTTGAGTCCTTGGCTAACCCATTAGAATCACTTTGGGTAAGACTTCAGGCCGCTTTGCGGTCTGTCGCCGAAAGGGCTAGTGAGCTAGGGGTGTTGTTGGTTGATTATAGTAAACCTGGGTCTGCCCATGATAACCAACAAATGGTTCAGTTGCCGGATTTGAACAAACAGAGCGTTGATGTTCTGGTGGCATCCTACGAGAGACAAACTCAATGAGTGGGTTTGGTCTAACCTAAAAGAGTTTGCTGAACGAGAGAACAGGAGCCCTAAACTGAACACAGAGGCCTGGTTACAAAAACATATCATTACAGACATCCATGCGATATTTTTTACGACCTTTGGAAACGAGCTTTATGACTGGTTAGCAAAGCTAACTGATACAAGCATATTCAAAAAGAAAAGAGATATTGTCTAGACACCGGAGCTGATTTAGACCGTGGAGAACCTTGATACTCCCCTCACGAGGGCAGTAGACTTCTAGCTTGCGAGTGTGCTAGGAGGCTTCATCATAGATTTTGCAGTTGACTAGACGAAAAGCTTCAGTGAGGCTGAGCGCTACTTCTTCAAAAGATATCGTGTTAAGTACCTAAGATCTTTAAACTTGTCCATGAAGATGCTATTACATGAAAAAGGAACAATGGATCTAGATTCAGATGAATAAGTAGAAATAGTAATGTCACAAGAGTTTGAAAGTGATTTTGATGACATTGGACGAACACGTAGTGGAAAGAAGTATAAAGTAGATTTCAGATCTCCAATATTTGAAGACAGTCCATATAATACTAGACAACAGAGTCCTAGTACTACAGAAGGTCCAGAAGGGGGTATCCCTTACCACCCTTACACCCCATAGAAATAGACTGGGACTTAGAACAATCCCATAGGAACTCCATCTAGTAGCTCACAGAAAGTACCTACCACCACTACATTACCTTCACCTACACCGCCGAGTGGTAGTAACACAGTAAATCAACCTCCACCACATAGAAATAGAATGGGGGATGATATGAAGTTACCTATATTTAAGGGAACAGGGGCAGAAGACCCAGAGCAGCATTGGTTTCTTTGTGAAGCCATGTGGACCATTAAAACCATTAATGACGATAACCTTAAACTTGTACAGTTGGTGACCACACTCAAAGATCGCGCCTTAACATGGTACATAAAGTATACCATAGTACCCAGAACACTTGCCCAGGTCAAGACCGCCATGATTAAAGAGTTTAAGAAACCTAAGTCTGATTTACAGTGTATTAAAGAACTCAAAGACATCAAGCAATTACCTACAAAGTTGGTGTGGGACTTTGACCAGAAATTCAAATCCCTTATAGACCAAGTTAGTTTTGAGTTCGCGCTGGAGCAGCATAAGGAATGGTTTATTGCAGCACTGTTCCCTCACATTAGACTGCCATTAATGCAGTAGAAACTCCAGACGCAGGATGACGCGTTGGATATGGCAATGAAACTAGAGGCTTCACCTCTAGCTGAGAGCAGTACAGGCATGGAAACTTTACAAAATCAACTGGCTAATCTCACATTACAGTTGCACGAACTTAAGAAAGGGAAAGAGATTGCGCAAGAGATATGGTGCATAAAATGTAAAGCATAGGGCCATAGTAAAGACAATTGTCCGCTCTTTGTAGAATATATAGCAATAGGGGCTCCTAACCCCTTACCACAGACCCATGGACCATGGTGCGAGATATGCAAAACGCGAGGACATCTACCTCTCCAGTGCCCCTTACTTCAGAAGTACGTGCAGACACCTAAGAACCTATACTGTGTCTTCTGCAAGTCTGTAGGCCATGATGAACAAGATTGCAGAGCCTATGATATGATGTTTGGAGCAAAGCAAGACTTGTATAGAGTCCATTCAGAGACACAGGGTCCAGCAGTAGGACCACAGCCTGATCCGGCTTATGGTGGCCGTGGAGGAGGATTCAGAGGATGAGGCCGTGGAGGAGGTTTTGCACGAGGAGAAGGCTTCGGCCGAGCAAAAGGATTTGGCCGTGGTCGTGGATGAGTGACATGTTACAACTGTGGAGTTGTAGGACACTATGCTAGGGACTATCAGAGCCCCACTACCACATGTAATTATTGTAAATCTTATGAACACACTATTGAGGAGTGTCCTACCTTGATAGCTAAGATCAGAGAACCTAAGCCAGCAGTACACCAGAACATCCAGCTTATTGATGCTGAGCAGGCAGAGCCAGAACCAAGATTCAATATTGTGACTCGTAGCGGTGTTTCTACCAGTGGGACATCGCAGGAGATAGAAAAGAACACAGGACAGCAGTGGGTGCGCAGAGCTCCTAGTAAAGCAACACCACTCAACCTACAGAAGAACAAACAAACATTTCAGGAAGCTAAGGCTTTCTTTGATGAACCTACGCAATCAAGATCATAGGTACCGCCGTCTAGGGGTGTACCGCAGCAAGCACCTTGTGGCAATATCCTTGTACAGACACCGCAAGCTACCACATCAGGAAAATGCGATGAGGGAGAGATGATAGGAAGTGTACAATCCTTCCTACGGATTTGTCTAAAACTTATAAGAAATGAGCAAGCTATCGCAGAACTTTAGCACGTTATAGATCAGTGTCAGCCATCTTCTTCCGCGAGTAGTACACAATGTGCTATTCACAATATTACAGGACATACAAGAACGGGAAGAGAGATGCGACTTACAGCGCAGGTAGGAGAATTTGAAATGGATGAGGTAATCCTAGATCTAGGATCGAACATAAATGTTCTGACTAAGCAGACATGGGAATAGATGGGTAGCCCTAATTTAGTCAGATTGCCTATCCACCTAAGATTAGCTAACCAGCAGCGAGTATCACCTCTGGGTCAGCTACCGCAGGTGCCAGTTGACATTGATGGAGTTCGCAGCTTTGCAGACTTTGAAGTTATAGAAATCATTGGCGATAGTAAACCGTATCTAGCACTACTAGGCATTGATTGGGCAATTGGTAACATGGCTATTATCGACCTAAAGAGAATACAAATGACCTTTGAGGACGTACAGATCCGGGTCATCGCACCGTTGGATCCTTTGCAGGGTCCTAGATATATTGAACCTATCCGAGCAGAGGAGGAGGCACGAAACATGGAGAGTCTCTATCAGATGACCACAAACCAGAGTGACTATGTCAATCCAACGACAGATGGGAACATTATTTGGCGATGTGACAGCTCATGCGCATCAGATTCATATGTTGGTCTAGAGAACTGGCAGAACAGACTTCACGAAGTCTCAGCGCGCAGGTGCGCGTACTTGACTAAGTCACTGCGATGGATTGGCACAGAGATCAATGAGATTCCATCATATCATGGTCTGACAGATATCCAGGACTTCCTTGAGCAGTTTGAGCAATAGATTCCTTATGAGCAGAGGATCGGAGCTATGGATCTTGCAGTGCAAGCCACACCTGCAAGATGGTGGTACGTGCATAAAGAGAACATTGCATCATGGGATGATATTGTGAGATTGATGGCGATCAGATTTTCTATCGACAGAGAGTATGTCCCGCAGAAGTACACAGGAGAGAGTGACCCCAGGTCACACATCTAGACATGTGAACAGAATTGGTCGGACATTCCCGAGGATGAATGGGTTCACCGATTCATCCATACTTTGGACACAGTTCCAAGGAACTGGTATACAGAGACTGAATTGCACAAGGGAACAATAATATGGACACTTATGATAGATATCTTTCTACTCACCTTCGCTTTTGAATATGAGTATCCAGGTGTTGATCAGTCCCTACAAGTAATAAAGAGCAAGATATTTGAAGACTGTACCATATCAGTGCCAGCTCAACCTGAGTGGGCTACCCAGCTAGAAGAGGCGTTAGAGTGTTATAATTTTACAGCAGAACCAGAAGATGAGGATGAGGATCCTCGTAGTACCAACATTCCAGAGTCGGAAGGGACTCGTGATGTTGAGGGACCACAGTTAGAGATTCCAGCAATCACAGAGCCCATCAAGATTAAGAAGATCAATATTGGCACAGACACAGAACCTAAGTTTGCCTCTATTGGAGATTATTGGAGCGATGAAACAGTCAAACAGATCACCAACTTGTTGCATGACTATCAGGACCTATTTCCCACCAAGTTCAGAGAGATGAAGGGAATAGTTGGAGACCTTGGAGTCATGAGGATACCATTGAAGGAGGATGCTAGACCAATCAAGCAGTGCCCATATATATTGAATCTGTGCTATAAAGAAAAAGTAAAGTACGAAATCGATAAGATGCTAGCAGCAGGCATCATTGAGCCAGTAGAAGAAAGCAAATGGGTTAGCCCCATGGTCGTGCAGGAAAAGAAAACCAAAGGAGACATTAGGATATGTGTTGATATGCGCAAGCTCAACCATGCATCGCTTCATGATCCATTTCTGACACCGTTCACTGATGAAGTGTTAGACAACGTGGGAGGACAGGAGGTCTACTCATTCACCGATGGATTTTTAGGCTATCATCAGATCAGAATCCATCCAGAAGATCGATCCAAGACCACCTTTGCAACAGAATGGGGCTCGTTCCAGTATACGGTAATGCCCTTTGGTCTTAAGAATGCACCAGCTATATTTTCTAGAGTAGTAGTTGCTGTATTTAAAGAATACATC
Source organism: Pseudotsuga menziesii (assembly GCA_001517045.1). Taxonomy (NCBI): domain Eukaryota; kingdom Viridiplantae; phylum Streptophyta; class Pinopsida; order Pinales; family Pinaceae; genus Pseudotsuga; species Pseudotsuga menziesii. Next base: position 448,527 of record LPNX010068143.1, on the reverse strand, counting down.
CATAAATTCTTAGAAGTATATTTTGATGATTGGACTGTATTTGGACTAATCGACAAGCACGTAGGAGATCTAAGACTAATGTTAGAGAAATGTAGGCAGTACCAGATTTATCTAAACTTGAAAAAATGTATATTTTGTGCACCATTTGGTATTTTGTTAGGTCACATTGTGTGCAGACAAGGCTTGATGGTAGATCCCGTGAACATCACCATCATTGTAAATATTCCAGCACCCAACTCAGTCAAGCAACTGAGGACAGTACTTGGTCATACCAGGTACTACAGAAAGTTCATCAAGGGATACGCAAAGATTACAGTGCCAATGGAGAAATTGTTAAATAAGGATGTAAAATTCCTATGGAATGAGGAATGTCAGCAGAGTCTAGACACACTTAAAGAGAAGATGGTTATAGAACCCATCCTAGTATTTCCAGACTGGACTAAGCCATTTCATGTACATGTGGATGCAGCAAGCATTGCACTAGGGGTTGTATTAACGCAACCAAGAGAAGGGGACATTGACCATCCTATCGCATACTCCAGTAGAAAGCTCTCGACAGCAGAAAAGAACTATACCACCACAGAAAGAGAAGGGTTAGCTATGGTGTACGCGCTGCAGAAGTTCAGGAACTACCTGTTGGGTGCCTTGTTTAAGATGTTCAGTGACCATTCCGCGTTAAAGTATTTGGTTAATAAGCCAGTGTTAGGGGGGAGAATCTGCAGATGGTTACTCCTCTTCCAGGAGTATGATTTTGAAATCATTGTGAAACCAAGAAGACTGAATTCCGGACCTGATCATCTGTCGTGGATAGACTCAGGAGAAGAGCTAAGTAACCTAGATGACAATCTGCCAGATGCGCCGTTGTTTTCTATCCAGATTGCAGACGATTACTATGCCAATATTATTCAATTTCTCACTACAAGACTAGCACCTGAGGAGTTTACTAAGCAGCAAAAGAAGCAGTTGGTTGTTAAAGAAGCAGACTTCACCCTCATCACAGGACACCTATACAAGTTAGGTCCGGATGAAGTTTTGCACAGATGTGTGATGCCGCATGAAAAAGAGACTATCATCAGGGAGGCACATTCAGGAACCGCAGGAGGTCATTTCGCAGGAAAGCCGACTACGCAGAAAATCCTGGAGGCAGGATTATGGTGGCCTACGTTGCACAAAGACACTAAGGACTTTTGCAGATGTTGCGATATCTGCCATAGGGTAGGAAAACCCTCGCGACGCGATGAAATGCTGTTGTGACCGCAGGTTACGCTGCATGCATTTGACAAATGGGCTATAGACTTTGTGGGTCCTATCAACCCACCAGGAAAACAAACTGGTGCAAGATCTATCATCACTGGAACAGAGTACCTCACCAGATGGGCAGAGGCCAAAGCAGTAAGAAATTGTGATGCTACTACAGCTGCACAGTTCCTTTTTGAGAACATCATCAGTAGATTCGGGTGCCCAGTAATTTTGATGAGCGAACAAGGTACCCATTTCTTGAACAACACTATTGAGGCCTTGACAGAAGAG
>LPNX010068143.1:435427-446605 GCA_001517045.1 Pseudotsuga menziesii | reverse complement strand
AAAAAAAAAAAAAAACTTAAATATTGTTTTACGCAGGTGATGCAGAGTTCCATCGTGGCAGTGCGATGTTCCCCCGTGCCATGTATTCAGTTTTGCAACCAACAGAGGGCTAGTCAAGTCACCTTCTGACCAGCAGTTAATGAGGACATGAACGATATATCTTACCGTATATTTGGCAGCAGTATAATAAATTTCTCCAGATTTGGTAAATCTTCGACGAGACTGGCGCCTGTACACACACGTTTCGAGGGAAGTTCGATCAGATTTCCGCATTTATTAAGGATCGGATGATGGGTGTGGTCTTGTGCAGGCATTTATTACGACCGACGGGTTCAGTCTAGATGACCATTGCATCCGGGATCATCGTATTGGGCATAAAAGTAGAAAGTATTCAATTGGGACGGTTACGTTTGCAGAAAAACCAAGAGCTATAGAGTAAGTTGTTAAGAGTTCTCTGTGCAGAGCTCAGTTGGTTACAGAGTGCTGTGATTCTTAGAATTTGCAGCCATTGCACATCCGCCTTTTTACACTGAGTGGGTTCTGTCCGAGGACGAACCTCTAGAAAAATTTTTGAGAAGGTTTCAGCGTCACGACCTTGCAGGTGCTATGACGACGCCATTTAAGGGTGCTCCGCCAAGTTCGTCACAATCCAGACAGCAACCACAGATGAGGAGCCAATCTCAGGTTAATGAGGAATCCAGTTCAGATCAAGAGGAAGAAGTTCATAGCACAAAAGACTACATTATACCACGATTTGAAGGTGCACCAGAGGTAAAAATTCTTAAGAATGCTAGGTACACTATTCCCATACCACCCATTGATTCTCGAGTAAAGGAAAATGGAGATCTAGTAGGATATGCTGTTGTTGTTAAATTTGTAGATTATAACCTGGGAGATGGTAAGACATATCCTCAGTTCAAGCTGGACAACTATATAAATATTGAGAAGAACCCAAGGACAGGGAGAGAGGAATATGTTCCCCTGCCACATGTCCAGATTCTTGAGCGGTGAGGTCTGCTCAATTTGCTGAGATTAGCTCATTTTGGATGGGGTGCAGAGGTTAATGCCGTGGTGCGCATCTTACTTTATTGCGTACATGGAGGGTACCTCTAGCTAGGCAACAAGGTCGACCTGAACGTCGATTTGATACATCGCATCACCGGCCTGTCCAAGACTGGTAAGCACCCCAACATACAGACAACAGGAAAAACCAAGGACTCCAAGTTACCACAAGCCCTAGTAAATAAGTATCAGCTACAGAGAGGAGGACGACCTTATGACATTTCAAGCATAACAAATGATACACTTAGATTTACAGCCAATCTTCTCGCAGGTAGACTGTTAACCAAGGTTCTACCAAAGGAAGTTACAGGATCCGTAATTCACCTGGCCATACAAGTTACCGAGGGGGAGCAGTTCAATTGGTCTCTATTTTTATTAAATTTGCTTCAAGCAGATTGTTTGGCAGCTCAGGATGAAGCAAACCACCCTTTACATTTCTCGTGGTTGCTTATACTTTGTGCATTTGTCGGATGGAAGGAGTCGCCCCATACCCAGTTTCCACAGATAGTAGGTGGCGCGCCCAGAGGCGTGTGCTATGCCAGCTTATGGGAGACCAACAGCCCAGCCAAGAAAGCAGTAACTACGATGGTATTCCATGACTACTATAAGTTGTTGATGAAGGTCATTCAAGAGACACCACGGCTCAGCACGAAGACTGTGGACATATAGGATATTCGGCTTAATTTTATGGAAGACAGCCATTTAATCTGTCTATGACCAAAAAGGACTAAGCAGGATGATTGGGCCTGTAATGTCCCCGGTTTTGACCCCATTTGCATGATGTATATAATGTAATTAATCATGGTGAGGAGCTAACGGCAAAATCCCCACCATCGATTTGGTTGTGTATGTTCTGGCAATGGGAATAGTTGCCGGTGGTATCTTGTGCTATTCGGCACATTATAATTCGGCATCATGTAAACATGCACATCAATTAAAATAAACCACAACTAGCTACAGCAGTGCAACGTTGAATGAAAAGGGCACGGTTCCAAAGGATAAGGGGTGGGGGATGTCAAACCTTGGTTATGGGGGAAAAACCCATGTTTTGCCACCTTTGTTTGTTTGTCACCTTTTGTCTCATCCAACCTCTTCCAACCTCTTTAATGTTTTGATTGGGTAGCTGAGGATTAATGGCTACTGGTGGTTGAGGCAGTTAATGCCTTTGGGAGTGGGGTGGTAGGACTGTCAGCCTTACCCACTTGCTCACTCCACCCACGTCTGCCCATTCTTCTCCCTCACGCACTCATCCCTGGTGAGTTCACTCTCACCACGATTTTGGGTCTGTTGACTCCTCACGCACAGGTTTTGGGGGCTTTTTTGGTCTCACGCAGGTTTTCTTCCTCTCCCCCCCACGAGTTGCTGAGCACCCACGAACTGCAAATTCGCGTCCTTCCTGTTAGTGGTGCATCCACGGGCAAATGGAGCCATTTTTCCTCACGCAGGGCCTCCATTGTATGTTCTTTTCCTTGCTGGGTCGGATTGTTTACCCACGCATAGGTATTCTTCTGTTTGGGGCGCACATAGTGAGCTGAGAGCCGTGCTCTTGCACCCACGACTGACTGTGAAGGGCCATTCACATTTTTGGCTATCTCATAGATTAATTGGGTCATTTTTCCCTGCTATAGATTGTGCTCACTGGTAGATTTCGGGGCTGTAGTCTTCCCCATGTTGTGAAGGTATTTGTTGTTACGTTTGGGGGGGGGGGGGCGTTGTAAATTCGAGTGAGAGTCATTTTGGCCACGACAGGGCCAAGAATGACTCAGGAATTCGTTTTCCCTATTTAAGCTGTGACAACTAAGTAATTTCCTGAGTGTAATGGTTAGTCTTCGGAATGTGCTGGCTTGGCTTGTCTGTTGAAAGCCTGTGAAACCCAGCTGTGTTGGTTTGCTATTTGTGCCCCATGGCTATGTATAAGCCTGCAATTGACCCTTATTCCAGAGGAATCATGCCCAGCTCGGGGGTGGCAGTGTTGCTGAGAGATTGACGAGCAAGCTGGCCTATGGTTGGGTGGAACGTTGCAGCGACGTAGCTGGTTGCAGGTGAATTCTTCATCAAAAGATAAGTACTGCTATTTACTTCACCTCTGCAATTTATATACTGTATTCTGTTAAATGATGAACATGCTCAGTGCTAGAAATGTGTTTGTGTTGCTTCCGCTGTATGATTGAAGGATTCGGGAATTTGGGTATGCTTAGGCATCTTAGTATGCATCCTGTAAGCTTTTAATTTCAGGATTTGATTTATTTCAATGTTCATGGGGCTATTTGCCCGGCGGTGTTTGTTGTTCGTCACGTCCTCTTCGCTGGTTGAGGGACGGGGACGTGACAGGGCCCCTGGCTCGTTCAGGATGACAGCACAGGACGTCGAAGGAGTCACAAGAGACTTCGATGACCAATGGAAGTAGGAATATGAATATACTACACCGCTATCGTCAGAAACTACACAGACAGACCCCCAAGACAAGGGCAAAGACAAAACAGAGACCCAGGCACAAGGAACAACAGAAGTGCCACAACTAGGCGAAAAGAGAAAAGATCCACTGGAAGGGCCAATAGAGGCACACACGAAAACGGATGGAGGACAAGAGACCATAGAGACACCGCAGAAGAAAAAACAAAAAAACTCAAAGCCAACTCTGAAGACCGTATTAACAGACAATGACTATGAACTCATCGCAACAAGGACGTGTGACACATTGAAGGACTCACTTGATGCGATGAAGGTGTCGCAGGAAAAGAGACAGAGTGCAGTAGAAAAGCAGCTTCTAGACTTAAAAATAATTACAGAGAAGACTTCCATGATGCACATTCCACTGGTAAAGGCGACCGCCGAAGAAACTTCGACACCGTCGATGTCCCGCAAGGAAAGCTTAGCAAAAGATCGCCTCAATACCGTGTTAATTCCACTAGGGAGTATCCGATTCCCTGCGACAATGACGGACCCACCAGTTCAGTTTAGGAAACCCATTGAGGTTAACCTTGTAGAGTTTCATATTGATCAGTTGCAGATGATCCAGCAGCAGCTAGGCGCAGAGCTCAGGAGTAGAGAGCTCGATACTTACAAGCAGAATACGCAGCTGAAGCAATAGAATGCAACACTTGCTATCAGTGTTCAGAAAAAGGCAGACAAAGTATGAACATATGAGGAAATAGAGAAATATATTTATCAAGTTTTACATAGCATCGCATTGGAACTGCCCCAATGTAACATTGAGTTCACCTTACCAGTTCCGCAGAAGCTAAGAAGAGTAGCAGACAGAGCAAAGGCTCTAGAAGAAACCGTGGTCAGGATGAAGGCAGACCACGAAGAGCAGATCACCGAGCTTGAGGCTCGTGTATGAGACAACTCCTAGGAAGACCAGAAAGCGCGAGTAGAATCCCTTCGACTCACTTCTGCGCATATGCAATCTCGCATCGACAAAGCACGGTTAATACTAACCGACGCGACGAACACATGGGCCAGGTTAGATGAGCAACCGAAGAAATTAGAAATCCAGCAAAGTATTCAGCAGGTAGAGAATACTACAACAGCAATGAGGGAAGAAATTAAGGGCTTGGAAGCTCTTCAGAAGATGAGGAAGATGAAGGAGATGAATCGCTTGCAGCAGGAAGCGCAGCAATTAAGAACAAGGGAGATACACATTAATGACCTACTTCAACCATATCAAGAGCAAATCGCAGAGATAGTCGATACGGTTGAACAGAAAATGAAGGAGTTCACTACCACTAGAGAGAAAATTGACGCCACAGAAGACGCCAGTATTAGTCAAGCTTTGCTTGACTCGGCACGAGAGCGTGTCAAAGTGATGCAGAAGGAAGTCACAGGACTTCAGGACAGGTTGTAGAGGACTTCGCAGGAAGCCAAGGCAAAGCTATAGTAGGAGAAGCCCGCTGGTAGTGGCTCAGGGACGAGCCACAAGTAAGTGTTAGGGGACTATTGGAGCAGGGTCCCGCAGCTACAGAAGAAGCTGCTAGTTTAGCGAATAGATAAGTTTTGGCGAAGAAAAGATAAGGTAGAGCTACGACGTCGTAGCACGTTTCCAGCTACAGAGCAGAGCCGGAAACCATGAAGAAGAAGACGGAGAAGTCAAGGAAGACGACTGTACGTGAGCGGCCGAGAAAAGAGAGCTCACCCACTGCATTGAAGGCAGTGGTGAAGACAGGAGGGCTCAGTAACCCTCATAAAGGAAAAGGAGCAACGAGGCTGAAGCATTGAAGATGAAGGACAGAAAAGGGAAGTGGTGCACAGTACCCATGATCAGCGTCGGGAAGCAAGGAAGACTACAGAGAGCTGTGGTGTGACGAAAAGTGGCTACCTCAAGTATAGATATGGCCGAATGTCACTATTTAGGGTTTGGTTTACTGTTGGGACAGGCCCACAGTGTTGTAATGGCAAGACCTTCGGGCTACCTATAAAGGGATGTATTTTGTATTGTAAAAGGGTTGGTTGGCATTTTGGGCATTTTAGGCCATCCAGCTAGTCAGATCATCAGTAGTCTGTTAGCTTACTGTCATTTTGTATTGTAACAATCCGCAGGGATTGACAGAGAGGGAAGAGTATATTGTAAGAGAGACAATATAGAGATAGAAAGAAGATCTAAGAGAGAAGATCTTGAGCTGCATAAGCGGTGCAACAGAACTGTGTTTACCTTCCCCTGAGCTATAATGAAAACACAGTTCTGTGGACGTAAATTCCATCCTGGAGGTGAACCATGTTAAAATCGTGTGTTATGTGATTGGATTATGTGTTATGTTACTTGTGCATTTATCCGTTATTTCATGAACTCTATTTACAGTTTAATGAATGAATGTGTTAATCAGTTTACAACAATATAAAAGGATAAACATAAGTTGAAGTCTTTGGCATGTTGTATGGGGGTTCATTTATGCTTTGCTTGAACAGTCACTAGTCGCAGTGTTAAACAACCTGTCATGTTGAGCCTTACGAGTCGACACGACCAACGCTAAGTGCGCTGAGCCACGGGAGTAGGGTATCGCAAGGAGGCGATACCGCACCAGCAGAGGAGCTGCGGTGCGCGATACTATAGGTTAAGGGTTTAGCATTGGGAGGAAGTTACGTGTCGCCTGGCGAGCGGCGATGCGATAAGGCAAGAGTCATCGCGAGACAGTGGAAGTTGCGCAATGTAGAAAGTGACTACGTAACAGTATGAGGGAAATCTCACGGCTGGAGGAGCTGCGAGATGAGGAGATCGTGCAACGCGAGCAGAGGAGTCGCGCGACACGCAGAGAAAGAGACCTCGCAGCTAGAAGAGCTGTGGGTCTTAAGAAAATACACCACAGAACCTGGTCCAAGACACTTGAGTCCTTGGCTAACCCATTAGAATCACTTCAGGTGAGACTTCAGGCTGCTTCGCGGTCTGTCGTTGAAAGGGCCAGTGAGCTAGGGGTGTTGTTGGTTGATTATAGTAAACCCGGGTCTACCCATGATAACCAACAGTTCTTCCACCGGTTCAATTATTATTAGATCAACTACTATGAAATTTAAAGGAACTTAGCCTTGTGAAGCTATGTCCACTGGTGCAGCTAGTTCGATGGTCACAGGTCATGCTAGTTATATTGAAGTTGGAAAAGCACCTCAGTATGGGACTTAAGAATCATACATTAAAGGATCAACAACTAGATAATTATGCTTCTAGGTATCAATATGGTACTATTTCTAGTACCTAATTTGTAATTGTAGGAACCTAATTTTCCTTTGGCATGTGCTTAACAGTTTGCTTCAATGGTGCAATAGGGATAAAGATGGTCGAGAGAAAATTTGTTCAATTGATTTTTTGGATCTCTAAAGATCGAGGTGCATGACACCAATATTACTAATAGAAGGTATACAATCCTCAAAATTTACTAAATTGTAACACTTCATTGTCACAATTGCAATTTTCCATGACAGAATTAATAATTACTAACATAAATGACTAATTCATATTCGTCTAGTTAGTCACTTTTTATGTCGTGACTAAATTAGTCGTTTATGTTAGTCATTTTTATCTTTGTCACTTGTTATATAGTCATATTTTTTAACTGGTGACTAAATTAGTCATTTATTTTAGTAATTTATAGTTGGGTCAATCAAAATTGTTCATATTTAATAGTAAATCACTTGAAAAATTTGTGGTGACTAGAATTTGTAGTCACGTACTAGCTAATTCATCATTTTATACTAGTGACTTAGTCATAACCATGAATCCAAGAGGTGACAAGTGAATACTTGTTCAACAGGCTTACCGTAAGGGTATGGCTTTGTCCACAGCCTTGCCCTCGAGCTACGAACCATGCCTTTCCTCGCCACCCCTGTAACCTGCAACCAAAGAATGAAATACATGATGAGAAGTATGATATGTTAAACAAGCTAAAACAATAAACTAATGCTGTGAAACCAAACTATTATCATACTTTTCTGATAATCCATCTAATTCATTTCCTTCATACTGAACAAGAGCAAAGAGCAAGCAACAATGATGCGAGATGACCAAACTAACACTTGATCGAAGCCCTAAGAGTGGTTTCCCCTCTTCCCAAGGCGCATTGATAGCGGCACCCCTGCCACCATTAATGCACACCAGACCCATAACTATATAGTCTATGGATTATATTGCAAACTTTCCACCCAAATCAACATAAGGCTTAAGCTATTACATGCATTGAATACTTTAGCCTTTAAGCCTTAAGATCATGTGCATCAACTACTTAGGATTTAATCCCTAAGACCACGGCATATGAAATATTCCATGGAATATTTTTAAATTCAAAGTTTTTACAAAAGTATTACAAACTTTAAAATAAACATATAATAAAAATATGTTAGGACATGAACATGTCTTAAAACATTTACACTATTGTAAATAAGTAGCACATAAATAATGAATATGTGCGACGTAGATAATAAGTGTTGTAGGACCATGTCGCTATAATAAAGTCGTAATAATCACAATTTTAAGAAGTATATTGTTGATAGGGTAGATCTTCAAAGATGTGCTTTAGTAACTCAAATGGTCGGCTCATCCATTCAGCTTGGTATAAACGGTTTTCCAACACTAAGTGAACATGCACATAAAAAGGAGGAAGTACATTAGTTCAAACAAAACTAAGTAATCCCTCTAGGAAAAGTAGAAACTATTACCTCTCAGGTAGTTACATGGGAGACTAGTCCCGCCACTCCACCCCTTTATTCATTAACAAAGTTAAGTCAGAAACATGTATATCAAAGTATCTAATATACACAACATTGTGTAACCATAATAATAACATATTAGTCAACCTTACGACATCATAAGTAAACACAGTAATAATCTCATATGAAAGTGAGAAAGCAGGACGTAAGAACAACTTATGACAAAACAATAGTATAAATAGAGTACAACACATTTCACAAGTCCAATAATGTCCAGCATAGGTATTTTTGACTAGCCTACTAATTTTTTTTTTTTACTTTCAATTTTTGGGTACATTAAAACTGGTATCAGAGCCTAGTTTCAATACTAAGAGACCTAATGGGCATTCTAGACATTCATTGCAAGGAAAATAAAGTACGTTTTAAATTTTGTTAAATAACAAAAAAATTTCCTGTTATTAAAAATTTGCAATTTCAAGAATTTTTACAGAATAGTTCAGATCATGAACACTGAAGAAGATAACCGCCAGCAATGGAAATTGAATACCCCCACCCAGGAAGCAGAACTGGTGGTGGAATTGAATTCTAACATTATGAAAACCATACAAAGTCTTCAAGAAGACTTGAAAAGTTTCAGAGATGACAATCTGAATGAAAAAAAGGAACAACAAGTGAGCAATGAAGCGTTACTATGAAATATGACAGGAGGAAGCCCATAGGGGAAACCCACTCATTCCACAAACAAGTTCAACAAGGAATGTTATCATAAATGGGACAATATCTCAAGAGAAGAAAGAGAAGAGGAATATACCCCTGAACCTCCAAAAGGAGAATATCACAACCCTTCCAGTGAGGACTCTCTTTCTCCATGCAGAAAGAAACAAAGAAGTGATGACAATCTCCAGGGGGTGTTCAGAAAAATAAGAACCCCGACTTATGAAGGAGAGGCGAACTTGAGGTAGAAAGATGAAGAATGGATGTTAGGTATGAGCAAATATTTTCGAGTTCATAACTTCTCTAGCGAAATGAAGGATCGACTTCCCATCTATAATTTAAATGGAAAGAAGCGAGATGGTGGAGAGACTTGAAACATACCAAGAAAGATGAGGTAAGAGAAATACATTAGAGTAAGTTCCACAAGATCTTCCAAGAAAAATATATGTCGAAAAGATTCTTCAACAGAAAGGTGAAATATTTTCACGAGTTACGTATGGGATCCATGACTATGGATTCTTTTATTAATAGATTTCTCAATCTATTACATTATGTACCATACATCAAGGATGAAAAGGTAAAGACACAACAGTTTTTAGGATGTCTTCCTCCCAACTTTCAGGAAAGGATTGAGTTCGACATGTCTAAAACCTTGTACACCACATTACACAAAGCTAGGCTCTCCTATGAGCATGGACAACTACATCAAAACAACATGAACAGAAAAAAATAAAAGTCTAAGAACTTCTTTGACAACCACAAACCATGTTTTAAGCCACTCCTATATAGGAAACAAAAAAATAGTTTTCCAACAAACAAGAACTTCAACAAATAAGGTAAAAAACCACATGTACCAGCTCCAAATGCTAACAAGCCAATAGCAGTTAGGGGAGCCAATGCTACCCCACTACAGATCAAATGCTAGATATGTAGGGGGCCTCATTATGCCTGAGATTGTAAGAACAATACCAATGGGGTCTTTCACAACTTGCAAGAAGAACCAATGATAGAGCACATAGCTAGAACACTGCGGATTTATGTAGCCTTGGATGGCCGAGAGGAAGACCATCAGGATACCATGGTTGAGATAGAAGGTAAGATATTGAACACTTCTATTTCAATATTGATTGACCCCGGTGCTTACCAGAGCTATGTATCGCCTAAAATTATTGATGTATGTAAAATAGGCAAAGAAAAACATGATAAACCTTGGCTGGTACAATTAGCCACAGGTACAAAATGGAAGGTTTCATAATTAGTTAAAAAGTGTGAGGTAAAAATGAGTGGTTATCCTATGAAAGTAAATTTGAACATCCTACCTTTAGGATCACATGACATACTTATCAGCATAAGATTCAAGGCGTACCAAATAAAATTTCGGTAAGGCCGATATCTTCTTACAACCAAAAAGGTGCATTATAAAAGGATGCAAGTTGTTTGCAGTAAGTATCCGAGACATAGAGGCTGAGAGAGAACAGTGCATAGAGGACTTTCCCATTATTGTATAATTCAAGGACGTGTTCCCTGAGGAAAACCTTGGATTACCTATGAAACGAGACCTAGAATTTTCCATAGAACTAACACCATGATCAGTTTCGGCTTAAAAATTTCCTTACCGCATGAGTGCACCAGAGTTGGTTGAACTAAAACTGTAGTTGCAGGAGTTGATAGAAAAATATATATTCGACCAAGTGTGTCCCCTTGGGGAGCATCCATCATTTTTTTCAAGAAGAAGGATGGTACGATGCATATGTGCATCAATTACCGTTACCTTAACCATTACCTACTCCCTAGTTGTAATGTCCTCAAAAATTGAAAAAAAATAAAAAATTATTAGGCTAGTAAAAACTACCTCTGTGGAACATTATTGAACTTGCGGAATATAACGTACACTGAATGTACCACTATTTGGTCATAAGTTGTTCTTACATTCTATCATCTTACTTTCAGTTATGAATATTACTGTATTTTAGTTGCGATGTCATAATGCTTGTTTGCTACATTATTCTTATGGGGTGATTCCATGAAGATGGGTAACACTTTTTGGCCAAATTTGGCAATGAAAACCTGATTTTTTACTCATGTGCTAGATAGAAGCCCTCAAAACGCATATATTCCATGTGAATTTTGACTTGCAGTAAAAAAACAAATTGTAGAATATTATGTTGGCTTCATAGTGATATTTTAAAAAAATATTCCGATGTCATTTAATGTGTGAATTTTTGCATTTAATGAACTGTGTGACCTTAAAAATTTGAAGCAGCTAAT